>CAUYLG010016527.1:0-54364 GCA_963573385.1 Cacajao melanocephalus
GTGGAGTGTCCTGTAAATGGCTATTAGGTCTGCTTGGTCCAAATCTACATTCAAGTCCTGGATATCCTTGTTTTCCTTCTGTCTTGTTGACCTGTCCGATATTGTCAGTGGAGTGTTAAAGACTCTCACTATTATTGTGTGGGAATCTAAGTCTCTTTGAAGGTTGTTAAGGACTTGCTTTATGTATCTGGGTCTTGCATTGGGCGCATATATATTTAGGCTAGTTAGCTCTTCTTGTTGCATTGATCCTTTTACCATTATGTAATGCCCTTCTTTGTCTCTTTTGATATTTGTTGGTTTAAAGTCCGTTTTATCAGAGACTAGGATTGCTTACCCCTGCTTTTTTTGGCTCTCCATTTGCTTGGTAAATCTTCTTCCATCCCTTTATTTTGAGTCTATGTGAGTCTCTGGATGTGAGATGGGTCTCCTGAATACAGCACACTGATGGATCTTGACTTTTTATCCAGTTTGCCAGTCTGTGTCTTTTGATTGGGATGTTTAGGCCATTTACATTCAATGTTAATATTGTTATGTTTGAATTTGATCCTGCCGTTTTGTTACTGGCTGGTTGTTTTGCTTGTTAGTTGATGTAGTTTCTTCATTGCATCAATGTTCTTTACCATTTGGTACGTTTTTGCAGAGGCTGGTACTGGTTGTTCTGTTCCCTGTTTAGTACTTCCTTCAGGAGCTCTTGTAAAGCAGGTCTTGTAGCAATGAAATCTCTCAGCAATTGCTTGTCTGTAAAGGATTTTGTTTCTCTTTCACTTATGAAGCTTAGTTTGGCTGGATATGAAATTCTGGGTTGAAAGTTCCTTTCTTAAAGGATGTTAAATACTGGCCCCCACTCCCTTCTAGTTGTAGGGTTTCTGCTGAGAGATCCGACGTGAGTCTGATGGTCTTTCCTTTGTGGGTGACTCGATCTTTCTCTCTGGCTGCCCTTAGGATTTTTTCCTTCATTTCAACCCTGGTGAGTCTGACAATTATGTGCCTTGGGGTTGCTCTTCTTGAGGAATATCTTTGAGGTGTTCCCTGTATTTCCTGGATTTGAATGTTGGCCTGCCTTGTTAGGTTGGGAAAGTTCTCTTGGGTAATATCTTGAAGAGAGTTTTCCAACTTGGATTCATTCTCCCTATCACATTCAGGTACACCAATCAAGTGTAGATTAGGTCTTTTCACATAATACCATAGTTCTTGGAGGCTTTGTTCATTTTCTTCACTCTTTTTTCTCTGATCTTGCCTTCTCGTTTTGTTTCATTGATTTGATCTTCTATGTCTGATATCCTTTCTTCTGCTTGATCGATTTGGCTATTGAAACTTGTGTATACTTCACGAAGTTCTTGTGCTGTGTTTTTCAGCTCCATCAAGTCATTTATGTTCTTCTCTAAGCCGGTTATTCTAGTTAGCATTTCGTCTAACCTTTTTTCAAGGTTCTTAGTTTCTTTGCCTTGGGTTAGAACATGGTCTTTTAACTCAGAGAAATTTGTTGTTACCCACCTTCTGAAGCCTACTTCTGTCAATTGGTCAAATTCATTCTCTTTTTTTGTTCCCTTGATAGTGAGGAGTTGTGATCCCTGGCAGAAGAGGTATTCTGTTCTTTGATGGTTTCATCCTTTTTGTGCTGTTTTTTCCCCATCTTCATGGCTTTATCTCCCTTTGATCTTTGAAGTTGGTGATTTCAGGAGGAGTCTCTGAGTGGTTGTTTTTTTCTGTTGAGGTTGGAGCTATATCTTTTTTGGCCTGTAGAGGGCATTGCTGGGCCCTCTCGGGTTCCGTCAGGTTGTTGGGTGGGTGGTCCTTCCCTGGAGTTTGTTTGCAGGTGAGATCGGCCCCGCCTTCCCAATGGCGTCTCTCCCAGAGCTGGGTCTTCCTGGTTGAGGTCAAGGTGCTGGTGTATTTGCTTCTAGCGAGGACTTCAGTTTGAGTTCTGTGGAGATGGGGCCTGCCAGGCCTTATGGGTCTGTTTCCCTGCTTTCAACTCTGCCTCTGGACTGTCCGTCCCGCTGGTTTGTGCAACTTGCTGCGCCCGGAGGTAGCCGCTGCTCGGATTTGCTTCAACTACCCACGGCGCCCCTCAGTCTGGCAGGGCTCTCGAGGACCGTGGGTTGCAGGAGGGATGAGGTAAGCACAGGATCCGAAGTGGAGCACCGAGTGGGGTGAAGTCTCCCCAGACCCTCTGAGCCGGCTGCACGTTTCAGGTGGGGATGCGCCCCCCCACTCCCCCTACCCCGTCTTGATTTGCCCTGCTGGACGGCTCTCGCCCTGGAATCATAAAGTCCTCTAGCCCTGTGCCTCTCATTTGCTGGGACCTGCATTCCGGTGTTGCCTTCTCACAGCCATCTTATCGGGTTTTAGGTGTTTTCTTTATGGTTGTCTCGCTGCATTTTGTTGCTGCCCCTACTGCGTTGCAATTACAGTCTGCTCAGGGGCTTTTAAAGTATTTGACTTATGACCTAGGTATTCAGGCAAGCTGATAAGAATAGATAAAGTGAGCTATTTTGCATGCTACTAAGCTTTCCTTCTAGACTAAACTCTTAGGTTCAGGTGAGGGCAGTTAAGGGCGCCCCAACAAGCAGGTGCCAGCTATTAAAGCAGGGCCCTAGTACATTCTGTCCTGTAGTTTGCAGACCCAAGCCTACTTGAGGCACTTTGTCTTGGAAATGAACCACCATTTACATTATTTCCTACATACACTTTGGAGGAATTTAGCAATTTTTACTTTCTTTTTTCTGTTCTTCTTCTTTTTTTTTTTTTTGACAGTTTCATTTTGTTGCCCAAGCTGGATTGCAGTGGTGTGATCCTAGCTCACTGCAATCTCTAACTCCTGTGCTCAAGTGATCTTCCCATCTCAGTCTCCTGAGTAGCTGGGACTACAGGCGTGCACCACCACATCCAGCTAATCATTTTTTGTAGAGACAGAGTTTTACCATGTTGCCCAGGCTGGTCTCAAACTCCTGGACTCAAATGATCATCCTGCCTCAGCCTTCCAAGGTGCTGGGATTACAGGCCTAAGCCACCATGCCCAGCCTTCTCTTTTAACTGCCTTGTCTGGCTAGCAATAAATCAGTGTTCTGTATGCTCAATATAATCTGTTATTTCCATGTGATATCATTTTAAAGGTCATTTTAAGTGATAATTAGGGAATCGGGTAAAATTCCACTGGGCTTGATTGCAGTCACCTGAGCAATTAGATAGCAGACAGTGACAACGCCTAACTCACCCTCTGCCTGCTGACTGGTGGGTTTCTTGGACATCACAATTCTCGGGCACACCTCATTCCAGAAACTTTAAGATGGTGCTGATGGCGAGGTAGTCTGTGAGAACAAGTTATGACCATTGTTACCATTTCTTTGAAGCATTCCAAATTGTTACCAAACTTGAAACAAATGCCCCTGGCTGAGTCTGGGTGTGTTGGGGGCCAAGTGTATAACGAAGTTCTCTGGATTAATGTCTATTTAGAATACAATGCTTATTACAGGTGGTTTTTAAAAGTGCTAATATCATATTATTAAAACCTAACCATAACCACAATGATTATTTAGAACTTAAGACTAACAGAAGGTTTTTTGGGTTAATTTAATCACTGACTTTGCAATTGCCAGTGCAGTGATGATAAAAAGCAGACCTATTTTTGGTGGTTTTCTTGTTGCCTTCAACCTTTCTGCAGACTACATCCCCCTCATTGCCTGCATGAAACGGGTCCCCCCCTACCCCGCTGCTCTATTGTACTCAGTAAATGTTTTGATGATAATAAGGAGAGGTCCCTAATGGGCATTCCCAGAAAGGAGTGAATGAGGGAGTGATCCCAGGACAGGGAGCCATTGCTTCTGAGTCTTAGGCCTGACTCATTTATGATATGCTGTGTGTCTTTAGGAAGTCACATCCCGTCTGTGCTTCAGATGGAGTATCCTTTCCCTGCTCTGCTTAGCTTGGATGATGGAGATGTCAGGCCTTGGGCAGAAGTGAATGACAAATGCTTGCCTGCTCCAACCCTGGGCACCTCCTAGGAGTCAGACCCACACTGGTGCTGGGCCAGGTCAGCCTTACCTGCCTGCCCCTTCTACTCCTGCTTTCCAGCTATCCTTGCACCTGATGTTTAGTGGGGGCCCCTCACATGAAGGGGCTGATCACTGATGCTCTCAAGGACCCCTGTCCCTGGAGTTGCCTCATAGCTGCCACTGTGAGCACCTCTTCCCAGCCTGTGCAAAAGTGCCTTCCCAGTGTCTCGCTGCTGTACTGGTTTCACAGCACCAGGCTGGAGCCCCAAAGGACATCTTCCAGTCCTGTCACTCAGCCATCCAGTGAGTTACACTACAGCTGAGCTTGGTGAAAGGGCAGCCTCATTCCTGCCTGGAACTTCTGCTCCTTTCCCACTTTTAATCTGATGGTGGAGTCTGACTCACTTAGGGCTGTGAGGACAACAGATGGCCTGGAAGAAAACAAATGCATGCACACACACACTACACACACACACACAGAGACATACACACCCATGTTTCACATTAAGGGTAGTGAGATGGCCACAGAGCAAGAGCAGATCCAGCCAGTCACAGCCTGGCTTTTGACCTTCCCCGGTTCCCTGTGGGGTCCTGCAGTGATTGCTACATTCTCTGAGTAGGTAGGATCCTTCAAGAGCAGAGTAAAAGGCTGAGTCCCTGCTATGCCACAAAGTCTTTAGGCTAAGTTTCCATCACTTCAAGAAGAACCTACAAACAATGGAAGCCCTTCCATGTAATGTTCACCAAGGTCAAATTTCCCTAATTCCTAAAGCTTCAATATTAGCCTTCCAGCCTTCCTGTGACCGAGATAACTCTCCCAAGCTCATCTTGCCAGTGTCCTGAGTCTTTTATTTTCGTTGAAGACCGCCTCATCTCCATCAAACATGACAGGAGAGGTCTGAAGGCCATTGGTTGGCAGAGATTGTTTCTTCCCTAGTTCTCCCCTGTGAGGACTGAGAAGTGGTCATTCTGCCAATCCTGAGAGACAGCTCGGGAGGTTTTGTCTGCCTGGTGCATACAGAGGAGCCTGTGATGGGTGTCCTGACGGAGGTGAGGGGCAGGACACTCAAACACATACACATGCATACACTGGAAGTTAAGGTCCATGATGACAGGGATTCTTTTGTTTACTATTGTGTTATAGGACCTCAATAAATACTTCTTCAATAAGTGACTGGAACCACCTTTACAGTATATTAAAAATATGCCTAGAGCAACAAAATACTTTTGCACTCATCATTTAGCAAACATTTAAAAGATGATAACATCCAGGCTGGGCACAGTGGCTTACACCTGTAATCCCAGCATTTTGGGAGGCCAAGGCAGGTGGATCACTTGAGCTCAGGAGTTCAAGACCAGCCTGGGTAAACTAGTGAGACCCCATGTTTACAAAAAATACAGAAATTAGCCAAGCATGGTGGCACATGCCTGGAGACCTAGCTACTCAGAAGGCTGAGGTGGGAGGATGACTTGAACCCGAGAGGCAGAGGTTGCAGTGAGCAGAGACTGCACCATGGCACTCCAGCCTGGGTGACAGAGCAAGGCCCTGTCTCAAAAAAATAATAAATAAAAGATAAGTGTTTTGGTGATAATGCAGGAAAGTATGCACTCCTCACTGCTAAGTGGGCAACACTACCACACAGGGCACAGGCTGTGCCCTGCACAACTGCGTAATTATAAGAGTGTTAACGGTGGAGGGTGTCCAGGTTCTTGAACAAAGAATTGGACAGGATGCACAAAGCAAGGAAAGAATGAAGTAACAAAAGCAGAAATTTGTTGAAAGTGCACTCCACAGTTTGGGAATGGACCTGAGCATAGGGGCTCAAGGGCCCCATTACAGAATTTTTGGGAGTTTAAATACCCTCTAGAGGATTCCATTGGTTACTTGGTGTATCCCCTACATAAATGAAGAGGATGAAGTAAAGTTACAAAGTCATTTACTTGGCTATGCCTTATGGAGATGGTATTTCCTGTCATAGCTGAAGTGTGAATAGGCTTTATGTTCCCTGCCTCCAGACACTATTTTCCTGCCTCAAGAGGAAGACCTGATGGAAGGGATTGTGATAAAATGTATCGAAAGCCTGATAAGTGTTCATACTCTTTGAACCAAGAGTTCTACTACTCCTAGGATTTAGCTCTAAGGAATAACTGTGAGGTGAAGGAAGATTTAGCTAAGGATCTTCATCACATGGTTTTTGGTAGTGAAAAAAGTCTAAGTGATTAAAAATAGCGAATGATTGACTAAGGAATGTCACACATACACTTATATAGCAGAATGCTCTTCAGGAATTTAAATGGCACTACAAGAATAAATTTAATAACCCAGGCAGGTAGTTTTAAAAAGTGAGTATATGTATATATATGCTTTTTTTTTTTTTTTTTTTTTTTTTTTTTGACAGAATCTCACTTTGTTGCCCAGGCTTGAGTGCAGTGTCAAGATCTCGGCTTGTTGCGACCTCCGCCTCCCAGGTTCAAGCAGTTCTCCTGTCTCATCCTCCTGAGTAGCTGGGATTACTGGCATGCACCAACCACACCTGGCTAATTTTTGTATTTTTAGTAGAGACGGGGTTTCCCTATGTTGGCCAGGCTGGTCACAAACTTCTAACCTCAAGTGTTCCACCCACCTCAACTTCCCAAAGTATAGGCATGAGCCACCACGCCTGGCCTATTACTTGTTTTTATTAGTGTTTGTGTAAACCCAATGTTAAATGACTGCATAGTATTCCATTATAATTATTTGCTTGCATTCTGCATTTATTAGAAATGTTTGTGTTAGTATCTGGGTGTAGAGACTGAATTGTCTACCATATTCTACATTCCACACTCTGTGAGGGAAGGTAGGCACATAAAGGATTGGCAGTATGGTGTAATACATGCTATTGCAGAGTAAGCACTCAGCATTTTGGAAACATAGACTAAGAGACCCTTCACTTGTTATTAGAATTGTGGGAGAGGGTCAGTGCGGAAAAGGTGATAATGCATGTATCCTAAAAAGGAGATTTATCATTGTGTATGCGCATAGCAGACACTGCATATGCCAGGCAGGAAAGTGATGAGGTGGTGGCAGTAAAAATTTGATGTAAATTTTATTTGACTTAACTGAGACCTGTAGTTGCTTAGGTTAATTGCCTGAGTTAAAATGAGTGATCAAAAACTGAAGTGTATATAACTTAAACATTTATTCTGAATATGTAAATGAATGTTCAGCAATTTGTTATAGAGAGCCAAAGTCACACTTTGGAGTATAGATAAATTCATTGGGGTTTCTGGTCACAATTATTGAATAAACCAAACTTAAATGTAGACATAATCTAATGATTTGCGTTTGTTATTTATTTAAAGCAGAGCCAGAACTTGTAGACAGTTGAGAAGCCATTAGAGATATCCTAGTGAGACATGTTACAGTTTTTGTTCTTGATTTTTACTGTAATTCTGCAGTACATCGCTTTTTAAATAAGTGACCGTTTTCTTTTTCTTTCTTTTTTTTTTTGGGGTGGTGGGGCCTCATTCTCCCTCAGCCTGGAGTGCATTGACACAGTCTTGGCTCATCATGTCAACCTCAGCCTCCCAAGTAGCTGGGATTACAGGCACACACCACCACAGCTGGCTAATTTTTTGTATTGAAACAGGGTCTCCCTATGTTGCCCAGGCTGGTCTAGAACTCCTGCGCTCACGTGATCCTCCCACCTTGGCCTCCCATACTTTGGGATTGTAGGTGTGAGCCACTGAGGAAGTGACCTTTAGTAAGCCTTCCAAAAGCTGTGAACTAGAGTTTTCATATAAATAAGTCTTTAGTTTTAGTAGAATGGGATTTGTTTTATTTTACTTTTGTGTGCCCAGTACTCTAATAACAGTATCTGAATATAATAACTGTTCTTCTGTAAAATATTAATGCTGCTAGTGCACAGAAAGCCCAGAGAGTTAGTTGTTCCATTAAGTTACAGATCAGGACAATATTTCTTTTATTTGTTCCAAGTAGTTTGGGAAACTGTTCTCAATATGAGGCTAAGGGAGTTCAAGGCAGAAAAGCATGAAAAAGCAGAGGCCTAGAGAGGCCAGATCATGAAGAGTTTTCTGTACCATACTTAGAGTGACCCTTTCATAAGTCCTCAGGGGAACTGTTGAAGAGTTTTATCAGGAAAGTGATACTACTGAATTTGTACTTTGGGAAAAGCCTTCTGGGTATTGAGTGGAAAGTAGCTTTGATGACTTGAGGAGGTCCAGAAGAATGGAGACCTGAACTTGGGTTATGGCAACTTGGATGGAGATAATAGGTATTAACGAATACAGTTCTTAGATCTTAGTGTTGGGATATTTGCTTTCCCCTTTTTAGGCCTGAAGTGCTTAATGGTGTTCCCTGTAATACAAACATCCTTGAGCACAGAGCTTTTACTGAATTTAGGATTTTTTTTTTATAATAGATTTCCAAACAGTTAATTAATTCATTTTATACTAAACAGTGCTATAGGTGGTATGACCCAAAGGTTCATAGAATAAGAAGATAACCTATGACATGGACTTTTCAGCCTTGTCGGAAAGATAGAGAAGTTTGAGTGCCACAAAGCAGGGAAGAACTACAAAGCAGGATGTAGTGGTGGTACTAGCTTTTCCAGGGTATGAACACTTAAGTTCTTGATTAAAAGTGTTTTTTTATTTTATTTTATAATTTTTTTTTTTTTTAACATAGTGATGGGGTTTCACCACGTTGGCCAGGCTGGTGACCTCAGGTGATCCACCTGCCTTGGCCTCTCAAAGTGCTGGTAGGATTACAGGCATGAGCCACTGTGCCTGGCCTTTTTTTTTTTTTTTTTTAAAGACGGAGTCTTCCTCTGTCCCCCAGGCTGGAGTGCAGTGGCTGTATCTCGGCTCACTGCAACCTCCACCTTCTGAGTTCAAGCGATTCTCTTGCCTCAGCCTCCAGAGTAGCTGGGATTACAGGAGCCTGCCACTACACCTGGCTAATTTTTGTATTTTTAGTAGAGATAGGGTTTTACCACATTGGCCAGGCTGGTATCGAACTCCTTACCTTGTGATTCACTCACCTTGGCCTCCCAAAGTGTTGGAATTACAGGTGTGAGCCACTGTGCCCAGCCCCAAAAGTGTTTTTTTAACAATGCATGAAAATGATGTTTTGCAAATTGTTTTATGATTTTTTTTCATGTCATTATCAGGTAATAGCTAAGAGAAAAGAAGATTCTGGGAAGATAAAACTTTTGCTTCATTGGATGCCTGAAGACATGTAAGTATTTGAAATACTATGTGTAACATTTAATAAGTTTATGTTTTATTTTTGTTAAAATTCTAAGCACAAAAATTATTTGTTATTAAATTCAAACAAAAAGAAATTACATTGTACGACATTTTGGGGTTGTCAGGATTAAAGAGATAATCTGAAAGGTCTTAGACTATCTGGCTTAACCTTATAAGCTTTGAAACTTAAGGTTTTTTTTTTTTTTTTTTAAGCTGGGAGCCGTGGCTCCCACCTGTAATCCCAGCACTTTGGGAGGCCAAGGCGGGCAGATCACTTGAGATCAGCAGTTTGAGACCAGCCTGGCCAAAATGATGTAATCCCCATCTCTACTAAAAATGCAAAAATTAGCTGGGTGTGGTGGCGTGCACCTGTAATCCCAGCTACTCGGGAGACTGAGGCACAGGAAGAAGTAGTTGTAGAAATTTTTCATCATTTTTAGGATTTTTAGTGACCTCCAAGCAGTATAGAAGCAGCCATAACTGTGCCTTTGTTTGAATCATTTATTTTAAAAATTTGTAAATGTTCTTTAGTACACAATGAGTGGTATTTTATAGAAAAAGCAGTTGACTCCCCCCCGCCCAAAAAAAGAAAATTCTTCTGATTGTAGTTTTGCTGTACATCAAAAAAAAAAAAGAAAGAAAGAAAGAAAAAGCAATTGAGCAGTTTTCTAGCAGTGATAACATGTTTTTTGAGTTTTAGTGCCTATTTAGAGCACTTCGGACTTAGATGTTTCTCAGTTCAGATATTTCGTGTTTAATTTTCTTTTTATCTTTTTAATTAAAACTTTCATTTTATAAAAGGAAATGAGGGTATATTATAGAAATTTTGGACAAAATTTATAAGTGTCAAGAATTGAATAAACATAATTGAAAGAGATTTTATTATGCATACCTAATTCACATGTGTGGCCAATAGCTGGGCATAGTGGTTTATGCTGGCAATCCAGTGCTTTGTGAGACTGAGGCAGGAGGATTGCTTTTAGGCCAGGAGTTTGAGATCAGCCTGGGCAGCATAGTGAGACCTCGTCTCTACAGGAAAAAAAGAAAAAACAAAAAAAATTAGCTGGTTGTGATGTTGTCGCCTGTAGTCCTAGATGCTCAGGAGGCTGAGGCGGGAAGATTGATTGAGCCAAGGAGGTTGAAGCTGCAGTGAGTTGTGATTGAACCACTGCACTCAAGATTGGGTGACAAAGCGTGACCCTGTTCCAAAAAATCAAATTCAAATGTGTGTATTCCTAATGTTTTGGAAATCGATTAATTCAAATATCAAAATACATTCATTTGAATTTTCTTATACAGTTGAATTTCTTTGAATTTAATGTGGCCACATGCATTTTTTTTTTTTTAATGGAGTTTAATCTTCCAGGGTTTTTATTTATTTATTTATTTTTTGAGACAGTCTTGCTCTGCCGCCCATGCTGGAGTGCAGTGGTGCGCTCTTGGCTCACTGCAACCTCTGCCTCCTGGGTTCAAGTGATGTGTCGGCCTCTGGAGTAGCTGGGATTACAGCCATGTACCACCATGCCCAGCTAATTTTTGTATTTTTAGTAGAGATGGGTTTTTACCATGTTGGCCAGTCTGGGCTTGAATTCTTGGGCTCAAGTGATCTTCTCCACCTTCGCCTCCCAAAGTGCTGGAATTATAGGCATGAGCCACCATGCCGGGCCCTTTTATTTCTCTCTTCGTAAAGAAACTTGCTCTCAGATTTCCAACAAGTCAAACTCAAGTATGAATTTCACTCATTGAGTAAAAAGCTAGCCAGAGTGCTCTGATAAGTTTCTAAGTTTTAAAAAGATGTTGCTGCTGAAAATGTTTAATTTATTCCTGAATTCATGTTTAAAATTTAACACTGCCATTTCTTATCTGGGACTCCACGTCCTGCTACTAAGGTTGATAGCGGAGCTTTCCTGGCTTCTGGGAAACTTGTTCACTTAACGTGGACTGATCAGAGTAGCAGAAAATGCCGGAATGTGAAGGCACATGAAGTGTAAATCTAAAATTAATGTTATTTTATTATTGACTTGTTTTTAATTCATAGTCTGCCTGATGTGTGGGTGAATGAAAGTGAACGACATCAGTTAAAAACTAAAGTAGTTCATTTATCAAAGCTACCCAAAGATACTGCCTTGCTTTTGGACCCAAACATATACAGGTAATTTAATTCTTACCTTTATGTTTTACTTTTTGAATTGTAATTTCTCTTCCCAAAATTTGGATAAATTAGGACTTAGTTTTCAGTGCTGAATTTTAATACCAAGCATATCTTACTACTTCCTGGCATTTTTTTCTTTGGTGTGTGAACTCACAAAAAGTTTAAAAATTGTACGATCCAGGAAAATAGTATTTTGCTAAAGTTTATATGCTTGTTTAATACCAGATTTATCTTAAGTATGTTAGATTGTAGTATATATAGTAATTTGAAGATAAAGGCCCTTTTAATAAGGTAATTCCTTTTATAATAACAGACTTTTGTGGACCTAATAATATGTTGCATGAGTCTGAAATACCAAAACTGTTTGATTTTTTTAAAATTTACACTGTCTCCAAAAAAAGAGCAAATATTATTTGTTTGTTTTTTAAAGACGTAGCTTAGAGTGTTCACATTGCTAGTACTTTTGTGATTTGAGTTTTTTTTAGTGTGCTATGCTTAGAAAGGTATCGGGGGAAGGAGAAGAGACCAGCATTTCTGGCTATGTGCTGAGTCACTTTGCTAGGTACTTTGCATATACTTTATCCTCACAGCTGCTCTGTGAAGTAGGTTTTACTATCTCTGCTTTACAGGTTGGAAAACTGAGGCAAGAGGTTAAATAGTTAATTTGCCTAAGGTTCTACAGAGTGTGGCTGAACTCCATAGTGCCTCTATCCAAATGAGGTACTTTAGAGTGATTTAAAAAGTGGTGGAAATGCTTAAAACCAGCTTTTAGAAGGCACTCTTACTGGAAGGACTTTATATCTTTTTGAGTGAAACTTTGTATATTTTAGCTATTGTAAAGATAGCTAATTTTATAGTAATTAAATACTTTGGAGAATGTATTCATTCCATAATGCACCTTTTTGGAGTTTATTCACCTGGAGATTCCTGTAATTTGAGACATTATTCTATGAGTGAAATTCTAACATAGTGGACATTTCCATGTGGAAACTTAGTTTTCCCTACCACAGAAAAGGTGTTTTTGGGTGGGCCCAGTGGCTCATGCCTGTAACGCCAGCATTTGGGACGCTGAGGCAGGCAGATTGTTGAAGTCTAGGAGTTCAAGACCAGCCTGAGCAACATAGTGATACCCTATCTTTACAAAAAAATACAAAAATTAGCCAGGCATGGTGGCACATGCCTGTGGTCCCAGCTACTCAGGAGGCGGAGGTGGGAGGATTGCTTGAGCCTGGGAGTTCGAGGCTGCAGCGAGCAAAGATCGTGCCACTGCACTCCAGCCTAGCTGATAGAGTGAGACCCTGTCTCAAAATTTTTTTTTTCTTCTCGAACTTCTTTTGATGAAATTGCTAATTAATTCAGTAAAACTTAGTCTTTGTGGAATGAACTAGATCATCAAGGAGAAGAAGATTGAGAGTGGTCTACTATTAAAAATTTGGGAAGGTTACAAGTTACCTCTCAGAGAGTTGTCAAAGGGCCACAAATCTTAAATTAAGATTAGTCTGTGTTTCTGCCCTGCACCCTACTTCCTTCTTTCAGAGAGTCTTGCTTTCTCACCAAACCAGCTTGTTTTTTTCTGCTCTTGTGCTATGTAGGAAGCAATTTAGATATTTTAGTGACTTTTACAAAAATTAAGCTTAGAACGGATATTCTGAAGTTCGTAGGAACAGTGTTGCATATTCTCAAATATGTATAGGATTCCACAATCCTTACTGATTTCGTTGTTGGAAATGAGGATGTTCTTAGGATATATTAGGTGCTTCTGTGGATTTAATTTTCCTTACCTGTATCAAAAAAGCCATCTTGGCTGGGTGAGGTGGCTCACACCTGTAATTTCAGCACTTTGGGAGGCCGAGGCGGGTGTATCACTTGAGGCCAGGAGTTCGAGACAGCCTGGCCAACATAATGAAATCCTGTTTGTATTAAAAATGTAAAAATCAGTCGAATGTAGCGGTACACGCCTGTAATCTCAGCTACTTGGGTGGCTGAGGCACGAGAATCACTTGAACCCAGGAGGCGGAGGTTGCGGTGAGCCAAGATCACATCCTGCATTCCAGCTGGGGCTACAGAGCAAGACTGTGTCCAAAAAAAAAAAAAAAAGCCATCATAAAACTTAGTTTTGACTCTACATGCTTTCACTATTCTGAAAATCAGAATTGAGTGTACTGTAAAGTTGTATAGAGTCATGGAAGCCCCTACATTTGCCTTGGTCTAGCGGTCTTTTCTTAAATTTCTGGATTTTGATTGGGAAACTTGTGAAATTAATTAAAATAAGAAAATTATTCTTTCTTGTTTTTAGGAGAAATAATTTCCTTATTGTGCACATGTCAAAATGAAAGCATGGCAAACCTTCTGAAAAATAAATATATTTCTTCAAAATGAGACTAAAAGAATGTACAGTTGGCCCTCTGTATTCCACATCCATGGATTCAACCAACTGTGTATCAAAGCTATTTGGGGGTAAAAGATAACAATACAACAACAACAACAAAAAGACCAGTATAGTATAACACTGATTTACATAGCATTTATATTATATTAAGTATTGTAAGTATGCATAAGGATGTATGTAGGTTATTTGCAAATACTGCTATTTTCTTGGATTTTGGAATCTGCAGGAGATTCTGTTCTGGGGACCCACACTCCCACCGTGCATGCCGAGGGACAACTGTATTTATTTGGGATTTAAGCTTCACGGTTTGTTGTTTTTGAGACCACATCTGTCTGTGTTCCCAGGCTTATCTTGAACTCCTGGGCTTAAGCAATCTTTCTGCTTTGGCTTCCCAAAGTGCTGGGAGGATTACAGGCATGAGCCACTGGGACCCAGCCAAGTGTCAGTTTTAAAGTACTAGTTGCCTAAAATATGTGTATTACACGTGGAATTCTTTCTTAGAAACGCACAAGTAGGCTAAATTTAAAACTTTTATTAAGCAACTATTATGTAACTAAGTATAGATCCATATGGATAAATGTTTTGGAAATAAATTTTCATTATAATCTATGATCATCACATTGCCTGTATCTTATAAATATTTTTAATGTCTCTTGAAACAGTGTGTTTGATTTAGTTGAATAAAAGAATTTCTTTTTCTCTTTTTCTAGAACAATGCCGCAGAAGAGGTTGAAGAGGTAAAAAATAAATAAATACATAAAAAGCAAACAAGCGGGGACACCTGCAGTCTTAGTCACTGACAATGGGTTTAGGAAAAGTTGCACATTAGAGTCAACCCCTTCCTTTTTTTTTTTTTTAATCCAGTATTTAGGATAATATTTATGCTTAGTGTAAACATTCTGTGAATGAAGTAGACTCTTCGGTGGAATATATTAATATATTACCGTATATCCACATTTTCATGGAATGGTACTGTGGGAGACTGAGCAAACACTCTTTTGGCAACTTAGTAGAACAGCTTCTTAAAGGCTTTGCATGTTTGCTGCTTTAAGCTGCTTTTCTTTTTTTTTTTTTTCCCCCCTTTAGTGATTTCAGTAGTTTATATTGGAAATAAAAACAATTAAAACATGTGCCCTTACAAATACCAAAAGCACTGTAAGGATATTTGTCTTGACAGTGTTTATTGATTTGAAGTCGTATTAGGAAATAATTAGACAATGAAAATTATCAAGAGATAATTTACTTTTCAATTATGATAAATAGATGTGATTGGTTGCCATTTGTGTTCTTTTGCAGAACTCTGATAAGAAAAGTGTTCAATTTGTATTTAAGCAAACAGTGAACGACGTTTGCAATCAACTAAAAATTCGTCTATCGAATTAGGGCTGAAAATTACTGTTAAAGAGTGTTGCAGTATGTCTGGTGGCTCCCTTTTCAGGACTAGGGCTTTCTCATGGAGTACAGTATGTTCATATTTACCTATATAACTAGTCTGTTAACGGTTTTTGAAAAACCTTTCAAATTATTTGAATAATCTTCATATTTTCATTTAACCTATATGACTCTAATTTTTTTCTGAGGAAATCATTTGGTTTTTGAGTTGTTTTTTCTTAATGTAAGAAAAATTGTATTTTTTTTACAAGTATCTTCAAACTGAATCTTTTATGCACCAAAGTTGGTTTTGAAAAGGAAAATAAAATCACTTTCTTGCTTGGTAAGCAAGAAGCCATATCGATTTTTTTTTAACTTACAGAAATGGAAATATGTGTAACTTGTTAGTATTGTATTAAACAAATGTTGCATAGAGATAATAGAACATTGCTTGTAAATAATTCAGCAGATTTGTAATATATTTTTATATTTTGAAATGTACTGTAGATGTTTTTCTAGAGGCATGAAAGTTAAATGTATATATTATGGTAGAAATAATATTGAAGGATATGGTAATTCACTAGTGCTGCCAGAGGAATTGTTAATAAAAGCACCTTCTTTAACAATAAATGTCTTTCGCAGACTTAAGGGACTGTGTACTACTGTTAATATCTATAAGAACAAAACAAATTGAACATCCTTCCAGAAAGTCTTTGAGGGAGGACCTATACCCATAATAGAATTATGGCACTCATTTCTGACAGTGATCATGAAATCAATTATTTCCTTACTGTTGGAAGGACATATTGTAAAGTATGTGGTTATATGCAGTGAAACTGCAGAAAATACTCCTGATTGAGGAGTTTTCACTTTATTACAGTGATATAAAAACCAGCAGTTTTTACACTAAATTTTTTAAAGAAATAATAGACAAAAATATAGAATTAAACCTTTGGTTCCAAAATGGGAAAGGTTCCATGATACATAAATCATTTCTCATTTGCTTTACAAAATTAAAAAATGTAAAAATTGTGAGAGACTTTATTCGTTAACAGTGGGGTAAAGAGCTATATACATGAAATGAGTCTTATAAAATTAAATGACGTGCAAATAAAAGCACTGCTACTATAAGACATTCTGGAATGGTTGTTTAATGTGGGTATTATCCATTTGATCTATAGCAATGTGATTTTATTTTTTAAAAGAAAAGCAGTGTGTTTTCTTTTTTTTGTTTTCTTTTGCTTAAGCACTTCATCAATTGCTTTATTCTGTATCTGCGAAGTAATCTGCAATCTTTTTTGTTCTTTTTAAAATTTGATTTGTTATAAAATTGCCAAATAGAAGTGTTTCAGATACATAGTTTGTACCTGTATTTTTATTTTATTGCCTCATGTTCTTGTAAGTCATTCTTAATTGACCAATGATTGTAGACCTTGCTTGAGTATTTTTTCTAATAAAACAAAGCAAATCACATATAGCTTCAAATTGTAACAATTTAATTCAATTTTAAAATGACACCTGAAAAGATACATCTGATATTTTCTAAAGAGCACAGTAAATAAGTTTTTTCATTGTGTAGAAATACTTACATGTCAAAACCAGATTTCCTGATTCTTGATTAACTACTGAGTATTCAGTCACTCAGAATTCTTTTGCTGCTTATCTGATGTTGGTTTGATACTGTTGATTAACACACCAAAAAGAATATGGAATTGAAATGAGCTAGCTTTATAACTTGTATGTATACTTATATACACATAACATCCAATTATGATTGGGTAATAAGTGTGAAAATTTTAATTTGTGGTTTTCATTTATTAATGTCTACCCATCTGTATTGTTACTCCTACCTTCTAATATGACATATTTGTAATATGACATGTGAAATAAGTCTGTTGTCCAGAATTTATGTATTGTTCAGCATCAAGCAAACTACAGCTCACAAGCATACCCATTTATATGTTTGTTTTCTATGCCTGCTTTCTCCCTGCATTGGCCGAATTGAGTGGTGAGACCTTAGGTCCTGCAAGCCCCAAATTTTTACTACAGGTTGGCAATCCCTAATCCAAAAATCTGAAATAAAAAATCCTCCAAAGTCCAAAACTTTCTGAGTGCTGACATCATGCCGCAAGTGGAATATTCCACCTCAGACCTCATGTGACTGGTCATAGTCAAAATGTAATTACAACTTTGTTTCATGCATAAAATTATTAAAACTCTTGTATAAAATTACCTTCAGTCTATGTTTATAAGGTGTATATCAGATATAAATGAACTTTAGTCTTGGATCTCATTTCTGAGTCTCATGTGTATGCAAATACTCAAAAATTTGAAAAAGTCCAAAATCTGAAATACTTCTGGTCCCAAGCATTTCGGATAAGGGATACTCAGCCTGTCTCTGGTCCTTTAAGAAAAAGGTTTTGGTTCCTTTGTCTAGCTGACAAAAAGTTTGGAAACATAAACCTAGACCACACAACTTGGCATTTTAATACGATAATATTGATCTTGGTAATAAGCCAGTACATTAAATTTTAGTGGAAGTGGTTTAATATATTTTACAGTAAATATTGCCATATCAGGTACCTACAACAAATGGTGGTTTTTGGAAACTTTTACGTTGGGTTTTTTAATAGTTATTAATAGTCCATTTCATCAATTGTGTTTCTGTATTTAATAATAACTAAATGAGATTTTGTACATCAGATTGTGTTTGAACTATAAGGCACATCTGCTTTATCTAAAAGAATCTTGAGGTGGAAAATAGTGTAAAATTTAAAAATTTTTATATTTCTAATAAACTTTTTATATATAAATGTTACCGAAAGTTATAATAAACTTTTTACATATAAATGTTACCTAAAGGTGGTCTACTAAAAATCTTTGTATTTTAAAAAATGCTCCACTAAAAATACAAAGATTTTTAGTGGAGCATTTTTTAAACTAGTGTAAAATTTAAAATTTCTTATTTCTAATAAACTTTTTATATATAAATGTTACCTAAAGTGGACACACATTACTTCTGAATTTCACATGAAAGGAAATTAAAGATGGACAGTAATTATCTCTCAAGGAATTTTGTTTTACTAATTGAAAACAATTATGTCAGTAAATCTTCAACTTTAGTGCTTTTTTTCCTCTTTTACACATGAATAAAATGTTTTAAATATGGCAATACTCTTAAAAAGATAGAATTTGCCACAGTTGTTTAAAGAATTTGTATTTTTTCTTTCAATTCTTAATTCATGGTAAACAGATGTTCGATTATTAAAATATAAATATGGGAAAATATGACATATTAAAAATACTTGGAGGGTTTTCTCTTTAGTCACAACTTAAACCTTTAATACCTCTGCATAAGTTCTCGAAAGGAACTTAAAATCTTAGTTTAAGTAGACTTTTGATATGAAAACCGATATGTATGTCTGTATAACGAAACCTGTTGGGGACAGGTCTACAAGGAGACACTGTGTTTATAAAAAAGGAGTTAAATCATGTGTCATTTGAAATTTTTTTTTTTTTTGAGATAAGTGGTACATTTTGTGGGTTTTGGTTAAAACATTTCTCTATTCTTAAAAAAAAAAACAAAAAAAAAAAACGATATATATTCAGCCAGCCGCGGTGGGTCATGCCTGTAATTTCAGCACTTTGGGAGGCAGAGGTGGGTGGATCATGAAGTCAAGAGATCGAGACCATCCTGGCCAACATGGTGAAACCCCGTCTCTACTAAAAATACAAAAATTAGCTGGGCGTGGTGGCGAGCACCTGTAATCCCAGCTATTTGGGAATCTGAGGCAGGAGAATCACTCGAACCAAGGAGGCAGAGGTTGCAATGAGCCAAGATCGCGCCACTGCACTCCAGCCTTGCGACAGAGAGAGACTCTGTCTCAAAAAAGTGGGGGAGGGAGTATATATTTACAAAAGAAAAAAATTTTTAGAAAGTTCCCTGTGTACGGTGGGGCGTGGTGGCTCACGCCTGTAATCCAAGCACTTTGGAGGCCAAGGTGGGCGGATAACCTGAGGTTGGGAGTTCAAGACCAGCCTGACCAACATGGTGAAACCCCGTCTTTGGAAAAAAAAAAAATTTTTTTCACCAACATGGTGAAACCCCGTCTTTGAAAAAAAAAAAAAAATTGCCTGTGTACATAGTTTTTAAATGAAGGAATCTTGTGACCTAGTGTAGGACGTTGTGCAGTTCTAGCACTGCAGCTTTAATAAATACGTTTGCTGATTTTTTTTAAGATTAGAATATTTAAAAAATGGTTATGAGGCTCTGTAGCTTTAAACTGTATTATAGTCGTAAAATGTATTCTTATTTTTATCTGAAAAAACTGACGCATAATTTATTGAATCAAGTTTGCATGGTGTAACACATGGTTCTGTTACCTGAAAATTAGGAAGGATTTGTAAGCAGGTTAGAGCAGGAATTGCAACCTATATTTTTTTTTCTAGGTCAGAATTATTTTCACTATACCAAACTGCTCACAGAGTGAGAACATGAATATACACTGTGATACCACTATAAAGTTGTGTCCAGTGTTTCTGCCACAGCCAGTCCCTAGCATGATCATCCTTGGCACAAAATGGTCTCTAAAATATTTGTTAAATGAGTATCATAGCTGAGTAATTTTTATAGTACAATAGTTTGGAAAATTACAGTGATAAACAGTAGTAGGGTTGAAGTGACCTGGCTTAAGCCACATTCTGTGATGTCAGATACCTTTTCATAAGAACCTTATATACCAGATGCAGTGGCTCTTGCCTGTAATCCCAACTACTTGGGAGGGTAAGCAGGGAGGATTGCTTGAGGCCAGGAGTTCGAGGCTAAGTGAGGAGCGCCCCCCACCATGCCCGGCCTTTTGACTTTTTAAGATGGAGTCTTGCTCTGTTGCCAAGGCTGGAGTACAGTGTTGCGATCTCAGCTCACTGCATGCAGCCTCCGCTTCCAGGTTGAAGTGATTCTTGTACCTCAGCCTCCCAGGTAGCTGGGACTACAGGTGTGTGCCACCATGCCCAGCTAATTTTTGTATTTTGTAGTAGAGTTGGGGTTTCGCCATGTTGGCCAGGCTGGGCTCGATCTCCTTACCTCAAGTGAGTCTCCTGTCTCGGCCTCCCAAAGTGCTGGGATTACAGGCATGAGCCACTGTGCCTGACCCCCCGCCCACCTCTTTAAAAAACAACAATAAAAAAAATGACCTAATAAAAGGAACTATGCTTCAGTTTGTTTAAACATTCTTAAGTGTAAAGGGTTATTGATGTCATATTTTTACATATTTTGATGTCATATTTTGGCTTATTTAATTTTTAAAAATGCCCATTTTTGTCTTTGTTTGTTTTTTGAGATGGAGTCTCTGTTGCCCAGGCTGCAGTGCAGTGGCGTGGTCTCGGCTCACTGCAACCTCCCCCTCCCTGGTTCAAGCAATTCTCCTGCCTCAGCCTCCTGAGTAGCTGGGATTACAGGTGCCTGCCCTCATGCAGGGCTAATTTTTGTATTTTTAGTAGAGACGGGATTTTACCATGTTGGCCAGGCTGGTCTTGAACTCCTGACCTCGTGATCCGCCCACCTCAGCCTTCCAAAGTGCTAGGATTACAGGCAGGAGCCACTGTGCCCAGCCCAGAGTTCTGTTTTATGATACAAATAACAATTATTTTTTGAGACAAATTCTTACTCTGTTGCTCCGGCTGGTAGTACAGGGGCAGGATTGTAGCTCATTGCAGCTTCAAACACTTTGGGCTCAAGTGATCCTGTGGTCTTGGCATCCTGAGTAGCTAGGGCTCCAGGCAGGCGCCACCACACTGGCTGCCTTTTTAATGTATTGCCCAGGCTTGGTCTTCAACTCCTGGGATTACAGGTGTGCGCCACTGAACTTGGCCCAACATATTTTTTAAAAACTAGGTTGAAGTTGTTACCCAATATTTGGTTTCTTGTTTTTTGAGATGTAGTCTCTCTGTCGCCAAGGCTGGAGCCCAGTGGCGTGATCTCAGCTTACTGTAATCTCCGCCTCCTCCTGGGTTCAAGCGATTCTCCTGCCTCAGCCTCTCGAGTAGCTGGGATTACAGGCGTGCACCACCACGCTTTTTAGTAGAGACAGGGTTTCACCATGTTAAGCAAGCTGGTCTCGAACTCCTGACCTCGTGATCTGCCCACCTCAGCCTCCCAAAGTGCTGAGATTACAGGTGTAAGCCAACGCACCTGGCCAGTCTTCTCCCCTCCCCCCTCCTCTCTCCTCTTTCCTTTCTTTCTTTTCTTTTTCCTTTTTTCTCGTCTTACTCTTGCCCAGGCCAGAGTGCAGTGGCACGATCTTGCCTCACTGCAACCTCTGCTTCCTAGGTTCAGGCGATTCTCCTGCCTCTCCTCCCAAGTGGCTGGGATTACAGGCATGTTTCACCATGCCCAGCTGATTTTTGTATTTGTAGTAGAGCATGGGTTTTGCCAGAATGGTCCTGAACTCCTGACCTCAGGTGGTTCGCCTCCCTCGGCCTCGCAAAGTGCTGGGATTACAGGTGTGAGCCACCACGCCTGGCCTGGTTCCTTTGTTTGAATGTTTTTCCTTGATCCTAGAGCGTTGTTGCCCTCAGAGAACCTTTTTTCCTCTACAGTGTTCATAGGCTTCTGCTAAAATACTGTGTTTTACAAGACCTGCAAGTTTATTATGAAATTGCAGCGGACTTACATATTTTTGTTGAAAGCTTTCACAAATTTATTTATATTTGGATGCCCCATGGGTGTTGTGTATACGTAAAATTATTACATTTTGGGGACCCTTTTTTTTTGTTGTTAGGAAAACATAGTATTTTTAGAGAAAGGTGTGTAGTTAGGGAATAGTAATAGATTGTGAAACTGTGATAGCTTACTCTTGAGAGCTGGGCTCAGTTCAAGTAATTTAGTATAGACATCATTGAGCTTTGCAGGTGAATAGGTTATAAGGTTCCCAGCTCGTGTGCTCTTGAATTTCATAAATTAAAAGAGAGCCTAGTTATTTTAGTGCCCATGTAGCAAACATCGGTCTTTGTAGAAGTTAGCTTATTTAAATTTCGATCTGTTGTTTTCATATGTGGCCTCCCCAAATCTGAAAGGTCTGATTTCTTTTTAAATGTAATTTCAGAAGTCAGCAGTTTTTTAAGAATTTGTCCTAAGGATCAATCATATTTTTTAAAGTAACTTTTTGTATTAAGTTATAATGACCAGATTGAAGAATTTATAAATACAGGAAGTAGGAACAAAATGGAAGTCTTTGCTTTCAACTAACCACAGCTTCCTCATCTCCTGATTAATATTTTTCTTTTGTGCTTTTTAAAATTGTTACACATTCAGTTTTATGATTTGACATTTTTTTCGGAGACAGTCTTGCTCAGTTGCCCAGGCTAGAGTGCAGAGCTGCGATGGCTTGCTGTACCCTCTGCCTCCTGGGTTCACAAAATTTGTACCTCAGCCTCCCGAGTAGCTGAGACTACAGTCATGGATTTCACCTTTTTTACTCAGGGCATTCACATAGATCTTTCTTTTTCTTTTTTTTTTTTTTTTGGAGACAGAGTCTGTCACCCAGGCTGGAGTGCTGTAGCATGAATATGATTCACTGCAGCCTCCACCTCCCTCATTTAAGCGATTCTTGTGCCTCAGCCTCCCATGCTTCAGCTAGGATTACAGGCATGTGCCACCATGCCCAGCTAATTTTTGTATTTTTGGTAGAGATGAGGTTTCATCATGTTGGCCAGGCTGGTCTTGAACTCCTGACCTCAGGTGATCAGTGATCAGCCCACTTTGGCCTCCCAAAGTGCTGGAATTACAGGGGTGAGCCACCATGCCTGGCCTGAAAATTTACTTTGAATGATATTTGTATAGTTTGATTTCCTGGAAGACATTGTTAACTGACAAAGAATTTTGTTCATTATAAGTTGTGAGTTATGTGCATTATAAGTTTTCGCATTGCCAAAATGTTTTCCTTAGGAGGTGGTACCAATGTAAACTTCCATCGACTGAATGTGAATATTGTTGCTCATGCTGTGTTGATACTTAAATATTTTTCTGGTCAGTCTAAGGTGGTCAGGTGGCATAAGTATCTTTCAAACCATTTAAGTTGAACAGTTAGATGAGTTTTGATTGATGTATATTTAATCAACAAAGAGCATTTCCATCACCTTTCATAGGTTCCACCATGCTTCCTTTCTTCCATCCTCAGCTCCAGGCGACCACTGATCTGTGTGGCACTACAGTGGTTGCGTTTTCTAGAATTTTATATAAATGGAATCATACAGTGTGTACCCTTTGGTGTATGTTTTCCAGCATAAATGATTTTGAAAGGCATCAGTAATACTGTAATAAATATTTGCATTTTTTACTTCTCCAGTGATATTGAACATATTTTTTCTGTAGTTTTTTGTTATTTATACTTGAAGTGGATATTGGAGACGCTAAAAATTATCTAAACTCTCTGACTTCAGATTGCCTTTATTTACTAAATAAATGAAAAAGACTTCTTGTTCTGGAGTATGGTTGGCAGCATTAAAGACATTAAGGCAGTAATGAATTTTTGACTGTTTGATCAGTTTCAATTTATATCCGTTTTTTAAAGGTATATTGCTTATGATGGGGGTCTTTATGTTTTCATGTGCTGGAGACGTTAAAACAAGTATAATTTGTTGCTGTTGTAGTAGCAATGGTATTAAGTCAGCTTTTAGCCTCCAAAATAAAAATCATGTTAATAGAAGGCAAAAATCTTACAGGTCTTAGAAATACATTTAAAGACTTTCCAAAAACACAATACTCAAACTACCCAAATGGTATAGTGAAACATACATAGAAAAATATACGCATTCAGTAAAAGCATTGCAAATTGCAAGGCCCTGCTCTAGATGCTGCAGATTTAGCAGTGAAGGAAACTAACACTTTTGATCTCACAGATCTTAGAATTGTGTGTATGGGAGGTGGCAGACAATATGCAAGTGAGTGAAACGTGGTATAAATGCTATGAAGAAAACATGGGGAGAAGGAAAGGGAAGTGAATTTGTGATAGAAATTAAGTAGGGTGCTTGGTAAGTAAGGCCTTACTGAGTAAAGCCCTGAAGGAGCCGAGTGAGAATACATGCAGGTACCTGAGTAGAGAATCCTCATCTAAGAGAACAGCAAATATAAAGCCGCCTGAAGCAAGAGCATTCATTAAAATGCTTTATACTTGCGGTTCTCTTGCGCTGTCGCAAGTATGATTCCAGGTGCTGGAGATGCTGCACTGAACAAAACGTTAAAAAATGATCCCACCTTTTTAGATCTTAACATTTCATCATGCTTGGTGTGTTTGTAAAGCTGAGGTTGATGTGAAGAGATTTTGAGGAGATGAAAAGCCTTAGGAGGGTTTTTTGTTTGGAGACAGAATCTTGCTCTTGTCACCCAGGCTGGAGTGCAATGGCATCATCTCAGCTCACTGCAACCTTTGCCTCCCAGGTTCATGCAGTTCTCCTGCCTCAGCTCTACAGTAGCTAGGATTACAGGCGCCCACCGCTGCGTTCAGCTAATTTTTGTATTTTTAGTACAGATGGGGTTTTGCCATGTTGGCCAGGCCGGTCTCTAACTCCTGACCTGTGATCCGCCCACCTTGGCCTCTCAAAGTGCTGGGATTACAGGCGGGAGCCACTGCACCCGGCTGAGGGTTGTGAGGAAAGAAAGGTTACGATCTGAATTACGTCTGAAGAACTAACTAATAGGAGTAAAGGCAGAAACAGGAAGAGCAGTTAAAAGGCTCTTTCAAAAATCAGTGGCTTGAACCAGAATGAATGATGGTAAATAGTGGTTGGTTTTGCTGTGAACCTAAAACTTCTATAAAGAACAACGTCCATTAAAAAAGCAATTGGGATTTGGATTTTCGTTTGAAGGTAGATTTGTTGATAGTGTGGTTTAGCATGACAGAGTCAGGGTGAACTCCAGCATTTTTGGCTTAAACTACTGGTAGAATGGAACTGCTGTGAGATAGTGATGGCAAGGACTGCAGTGTGGAGCAAGTTTCGGGAGGGATGAGTTTCCGAATTCAGTTTTAATGTTTTGTGATTGGGATGCTTAGTAGACATCCAAGTTGGGGGTGTCATGAGTCAGAGATGTATCATGGAAACGATGTCAGGAACGCTGAGGATGTAATGTATTTTTGAAATCTGTGGTAAGTCATTACACATGCATACAGGTAAGTTTATCATTTCACCTCCAGTGAACAGTTCATTAACTGCTTGGGTGTCAGCTTGAGCATGAGCAGGACGCTGGACACTTGGGCGGCAAGCAGTAGGGATGTAATCTTAGACCTAGTAGAAATATACTTTTGATAAGCTTATCAACTGCCAAGTGGTGGTCAGGAATGATTGGTACATGGTTCAAGTTGCTGGTGATTTAAAAAAAAAAAAGATTTAGGAACGGAAACAAAACTGCTTAGCTTTAAATGCCAGTTTAAATCAGCCATTTTGCCGGGTGCAGTGGCTCATGCCTGTAATCCCAGCACTTTGGGAGGCTGAGACGGCTGGATCACTTGAGGTCAGGAGTTTGAGACCAGCCTGGCCAACATGGTGAAACCCCGTCTCTGCTAAAAAATACAAAAATTAGCCGGACATGGTGGCTTGTGCCTGTAATCCCAGCTACTCGGGAGGCTGACGCAGGAAGAGCACTTGAACCCAGGAGACGGAGGTTGGAGTGAGCTAGATCACGTCACTGCACTCGCCTGGGCGAGTAATGTGGGATAGGTGGCATTACCATTATCATTTAGAGTAATATCACTAGTGAACGTTTATCCAACACCAAGTGCTAGACTCTTCTGAATACCTTAGCTATATTAATTTGTTTAATCCTCCTGAAAACTCTGTGAGGCTTGTATCCTGTTGTCCTCATTTTATGGTGGGGGAGTCAAGTGTAGAGATGTAATATAATATTCTTAAGATCACATTTGGAACAGTCTTTAGGAGAATTTGTGGATGATATCCCAGAGAAAGTGATTTTGCAAATGATGTAGGAAGAATAAAATTTGCAAGAGGAAATAGCAAGTGCAAAACAGAAATACAAAAAGTTTACTACAATTTTATGAATTTTTAGTACCCAGCATATCCTTGGTACTTGGGATAAAAATGAGTAAGGTGTTCTGTTCACACCTTCCAGATTTGGGCATAGGAAGAGCATAGTGCCATCAGCGTAATCTCTATACAGCGTGGAGTGCCTGGTGGAGGTACGCCTGGAGTAATGTGGAAGCACGTGACCCAGCTCTGGAGCATTTGGGCAGGCTCTCCTCAGAGGTGATCTTTCAAGTAATACATGGGACTCAGTGACGGAGAATGGAGGGGAAGATGGAGACATTTAAGACGGGGATTTCTGTGTGCTGTAGAGTAGAACAACAACCTTATGTTTAGGTGATGGCCAGGAGTGGTGGGAGCTAAGTCTGAAGAGGTAGGGAGGACCAGTTGTTGAAGGCTTGTGTTCCATGAGCTAGAACTTGGCTTTATGTGAAAGATTTACTGATAAGATAACTGTTTTGAAGTACCTATGTGAGTGGTGAGGGGGAGATTAGCCCAAAGGCTGCTGCTCTGCCCTGCTCCCCATGAGGGAAAAACAAATCACTTTTCAAAAACGTTCAAGACTTACTGAAAAGTAAGATTTGAAAAGATTGGAATTAATTACTAGGGGAATTAATGTGTGTGTGTGTCTTTTTTCATTTCCTAAAATATGTTACCCATTAAATCAATTCTGACTTCTTTGGGTACGATGGGCTACTTTAACTTACTCATGAAGGTGGTGGCCTTTCTAGTGATGTGTTGGTCCTGTAGTACTCATACATGTTTTCTTTTTATGCGGGATGTAAAAGATCTAGAATAACTACTAGAATAAATTTCCCATTTTATCTTCATGAGAAGTAATAAAACAAAAACATCCTTAAAACACTAAAAAATAGTCTTGCCATTATGTATGTCATATTCAAACTGGTAGAGAGGTCCAGCCTACACGTATTTCTAAACTGGGGGAAAACAGACTCATTAACGTGGGAATGAGCCAACAATTATTTTTTTTTCCTCCATCATGGTTTTGTGACGTTGTGCAGATTGTATAGGAACTTAGCAATATAGGAGATATTTCCTGAAATAGAGAATGGCATTTGGCATAGAGAGTTAGTTGATATTTATCTTTTATTTTTAAATCTTCTCCCACCCCTAATTCAAAAAGGATTCATGATATAGGAAGATAACTTTTTTTTTTTTTGAGAAGAGTCTCGCCCTGTTGCCAGGCTGGAGTGCAGTGGCGCGATCTCCACTCACTGCAACCTCCGCCTCAGCCTCCCGAGTAGCTGGGACTACAGGTGTGGGCCCAGCTAATTTTTGTATTTTTTTTTGTTTGTTTTTTTTTGAGACAGAGTTTCACTCCATCACCAGGTACCAGGCTGGAGTGCAGTGGCGCGACCTCGGCTCACTGCAACCTCCACCTCCCGGGTTCAAGCAATTCTCCTGCCTCAGCCTCTGCCCAGCTAATTTTTTTGTATTTTTAGTAAAGACAGGGTTTCACCATTTTGGCCAGAATGGTCTCAATCTCTTGATCTTGTGATCTGCCTGCCTCGGCCTCCCAGAATGCTGGGATTACAGGCATGAACCACTGCAGTCAGCTATACAAGGTAACATTTTTAAAAAATGAATAGAAATAATACAGGAAAAATTTTAAACTAGGGCACAGCAGGAGTGATCTCCACGAAATGTGTGCTCTTAAATTTTATATGGTTATCGGAGTTTGGCCGTAAACTTGTTAGCTTTAAGCTAACTTACGAAAGAATCCAAGAGGATGTTGCAAGATTCGTGGCATTTATAACTGGGTAGTAAGCATTTAGAATCAGCTGGACAGTGGGCCAGGGGAATTTGTTTAGCCTTCACATTTAGTCCTTATAGCTAATATATGAAATGTGGGTTTTACTGTTTTTGTATTACAAATCAGTTACTCGGGTAACTTGTCCAAGACATACAGCCAGCAAGTGACTGAGCCTGGAGTTGGAACCAGTTCTGCCTGACTGTAAATCCAGAAATTTTACTATTGTGCCACTTTGATAAATGGTTAATTATTTGAATGTATTTTGCAAGCCTGTTAAAAGAATAATTATTGTTCAAAGAAAATAATCAGTGTCATATACATCTTAACCAAGTTTTGCTCATCTCTCTGCGTGCTTCCAAACTATTTTCAGTTGTTATGCAACTGATTGCTTAGGGATTGAAATGACTTTTAGTTTCTGACAAACAAGATAAATATGTTGCAAAATCATTAAAAAATATTTCACCTTCACTGATTCCTTCTCTACTACTCTTTTGTCCTTTATATAGACCTGAGTTTCTCACCTATATCATTATCCTTCTCTCTGAGAAACTACTTTTAATATTTCTTGCAAGGCAAGTCTACCGGCAACACGTTCCCTCAAGTTTTGTTAGAGAAGGTCTTTATTTCTCCATAATTTTTGAGAATAATTTCACAGGATACAGGATTCTAGATTGGTGGGGTTTTTTTTCCCCTCTCTCAGCACTTTAAACGTTTCACTCCTCTCTTCTTGCTTACGTGTTTTCTGAAAAGGTTGATGTTTTTCTCATCCTTGGTGCTCTATAGATATGGTAGGTTTCTTCCTCTTCCTTTTTCGAAGATAATTTATCTTTGATTTTCTGCAGTTTGGATGTGATGCACCTACTTGCAAGTTTTAGGTATTCTTCTTTTTCCAAGATATTTCTTTATCTTTGATTTTCTGCAGTTTGAATATGATACACCTACTTGCAGGTTTTAGGTATTTGTCCTTCTTTTTCCAAGATATTTCTTTATCTTTGATTTTCTGCAGTTTGAATATGATACACCTACTTGCAGGTTTTAGGTATTTATCTTTCTTGGTGTTCTCTGAGCTTCCTAGATTTGTGGTTGGTTGTCCAATATCAATTTTAAGAAATTATCAGTTATTGCTTCACATATTTCCTCTGTTCATCTGTCTCTCCTTGTATTCCCGTTACATGTATTTTACACATTTTTAATTAGGTTGGTGCAAAAGTAATTGCAGTTTTTGCCATTACTCTCAGTAGTTGTCCCCCACTTCTTGGATAGTCTGTTTCCTTTTCCCTTTTCTTTTCTTTTTTCTTTTCAGTTTTGGAAGTTTCTTTTGACATAGCCTCAAGCTCAGAGATTCTTTCCTCACCTGTGTCCAGTCTCCTAATGAACCCATGAAAGCCATTATTTATTTTTATTACAGTGTTTTTGCTTTCTAGCATTTGTTTTTGAGCCTTTCTTAGAATTTCCATCTTTCTGCTTATGTGACCCATCTCTTCTTGCACATTGTTTACTTTTTCCATTAGAGCCCTTAGCATATTAATTATAATTATTTTAAATTCTTATCTGATAATTCCATTGTCTCTGCTATAGCTGAGTCTGGTTCTGTTGTGGTTTTTGGCCAGGTGTGGGGCTCACACCTGTAATCCCAGCACTTTGGGAGGCCGAGGTGGGCGGATCACTTGAGGTCAGGAGTTCGAGACCAACCTGGCCAACAAGGTGAAATCCCGTCTCTACAAAAATACAAAAATTAGCTAGGCATTATGGTGGGTATCTGTAATCCCAACTACTTGGGAGACTTGAGTTGGAAGAATTGTTTGAACCCAGGAGGCAGAGGTTGCAGTGAGATGAGATCACGCCATTGCACTCCAGCCTGGGCATCAGAGTGACACTCCGTCTCAGAAAAAAGAAAAAAAAATGTGTGTGTTTTTTCCTTTTAATATGCCTTGTACTTTTTTTGTAGAAAGATGGACATTTGTTGAACAACGGTCATAAATAGGCCCTTAATAAAGTTGTGGTAAGGTGTGGGGGCAGAGGAAGCATTCTGTAGTCCTGTGATTATGTCTCAGCCTTTTAGTGAACTTGTGCACTTCCGCTGTGGCCTTTACAAGTGCTTTTCAGTTTTTCCACCCTTTAATTGGGATAGGATGGCTAGAGAGGGCTGCAGTTTAGATGGCCGAGTTTCAGTTTTCCCATCTACGGGACCTTTCTCAAGATGGTTGGTCTCTGATAAAACTTCAGAAAGTTAGGCTCTGGTTAAATAGTTTCCCTTAAAATCAAAGAATTTTTTTTTTTTCTCTGAGAGCAGGCCTTGTTAAGGACAGAATGCTCTGGATATATTCCAAATGGCTGATTTTTCCCTTCCCCCTGCTGAAAATGTGTGGGTTTTTTTTCCTGTCTTCACTGTGAAAACTTGATAGAACTCTGGAGATGAATTCACAAAAGTGTGTGGGCAGAGGGGGATTTGTAGGTGCTGAGACTGGGGCCCTTGGATTTTTAAACTTTTAGACTTGTCCACATTGAGGCACCAGAAATTTGACAGATTTTTTTTTTATTTTTTTTTTTTTAAGGCAGAGTCTCACTCTGTTGCCCAGGCTGGAGTGCAGTGGTGCGATCTCAGCTCACTGCAACCTCCACCTTCTGGGTTCAAGTGATTCTCCTGCTTCAGCCTCCTGAGTAGCTGGAATTACAGGTGTCTGCCACCATGCCTGGCTAATTTTTGTATTTTTAGTAGAGACGAGGTTTCACCATGTTGGCCAGGCTAGTTTCGAAATCCTGACCTCAGGTGATCCACCCACCTCAGACTCCCAAAGTGCTGAGATGACAGGCGTGAGCCACTGCGCCCAGCCAATTTGACAGATATAAGAAGAGTTAAGAGTTGCTGCTCCCAGCACTTTGGGAGGCAGAGTTGGGTGGGTGGCTTGAGTTCATGAGTTCCAGAGCAGCCTGGGTAACACGGTGAAGAAACCCTGTATCTACAGAAAAATACAAAATTAGTCAGATGTGGTGGCATGCACTTGTAGTCCCTAGCAACTTGGGAGGCTGAGGTGGCAGGATGGCTTGAGCCTGGGATTTAGAGGTTGCAGTGAGCCAAGATCGTGCCATTGCACTCCAGCCTGAGCAATAGAGCCAGACCTTATCTCAAAAACAAAAAACAAAAAACAAAAAAAACCAGTTGTTGATTTTCAGTTCAGTTTTTACTTGTTGGGATGGATTGATGACTTCTAAGCTCCTTACATGCTGGACTGGGAGCTGGAAGTTCAAACCATTAGAGATAAACAGTAATCGGTTAACATCCATTGCTATGGCTTCATTAGTGTGATTGAGAGATAGGTAGATACAAGGATCAAGGATGTAATTTCAGACTGTGTTATGTAATTAATATCAGCTTAAGATTCTTAGGCAAAATTAAAGTACCGTATTTCTGTTTCTATGATTAATTTTTTTCCTTTCTACTCTTTAAAATACAGGGACTCAAGGAGGAGGAGAAATCAAGGCATCTTAGGCAGTTTGAGCTGCCGTTAACAAAGTAGCATAGACTGGGTGGCTTATAAACAACAGAAATGTCTTTCTCAGTTCTGTAGATTGAAACTCTGAGATCAGGGTGTCAGGGTGCCCAGGTTCTGGAGAATGTCCTCTTTCAGACTGCAGACTGCTGTCTTCTTATAGTCTCACATGCTAGAAAGATACAGGAGGAGAGCTCCCTAGGGTGTCTTTCATGACACTAATCCCATTCACACTAACCCAAGAAGAATCCCATTCTGTCTGCCTAGTAAAGCTGAGGTTTTACTAGGCAGACAGAATGAGGAGAAAGAGGTTCTAGGAAAATATGTGGTTTGTACCAATTTGGATGAGGAAGGAAGTGAGGTCATGGTAGTGAGACTAAAAAATTGAGAGGTCTTAGGTACTGATGGGGTTGAGGAATCGTTGGACTTATTGTTACTAGAGGAAGTGAAATGGAAAGTCAGAAGTTTGGTCAGAGATGCTTAGAATTAAGGTTTTGCTTGTGATACATCAATCGCCAGCACAAAGGTCCAATATATGACCGTGAGAATGGGTGATGGTGGGGAACTGAGGCTGCGATCAGTGGATTTAAGGAAGTTGAGTAACTGAGAGGTCAGAGTGTGAAATTAATCCTTTTATAAAAATTTTTTTACTTTTAAAAGTTTTTTAAAGAGGCAGGGTTTCTCCATGTTGGTCAGGCTGGTCTCGAACTCCTGACCTCAGGTGATCCGCCTGCCTCGGCCTCCCAAAGTGCTGGGATTACAGGCGTGAGCTACTGCGCCCGGTGAAATTAATCTTTTTAGCATGCATTTCAGAATCACTGAAAATGATTGTAAGAGGTGTAGCGATAACACACGAAGCTTGGAAGCAAGTGTAAAATCTTCAGTGACTATGAATGATGGGGAGTGAGCAGGAAGATGGTTGTAAACGCTGATTCCAGCAGCCTTGTGACTTTAGGCCAAGTCGCTTAACCACTCAGATGTCTGTTTCCTCATGTGTATAATGATGAGTGAAGACCCATTTTTTAAACCTGAAAACCTGGACTGTAATAGGTGTTGGAGGAAGCAAGAGTGGGTTGGAAAGGGAAAGACGGGGGATTTCCTTCTAGTGCCATGATTACCTCTGCTCATTATTTACCTCTGGCGTCAGTTTAATACACTGTTTGATCAAGGATGTTCTTCAATGGCACAAAGTTATCACCAAAGTCAAAAGACTACTTGTCAAAACTGTAAATACTTTTCTGTTATTATAACCAACTGTTGTATCCCTTGTGAACTTTGTCTATATTATTTGGTCTTTACCATAATGTTAGATTTTAGCAGATCTTTACTAAATTAAGTGAATATAAAAGACTTCCTAAAATAGCTATTTTTAAGAATGAATTGATCACTCTTTATGCAAATATAGCATGATGAAAGTAGGAAGTAGTGGTTGTAATTCTGCATATTAAGCTTCAAGTGTGGGGCATTTACTGTATTTTTTTATGTAAATAATTGTAATGGGCATAAAGTCTTTCAGATGTTAAGGATGTTCTAATCTATTGATCAAGCAGCGTGTGTTTTAGCTAAGGTTTATTTATAACAGGATATGCTCATAGGAAAATGAATCCATTTTCAATGAGATTTTTGCAATTTGTTCTTCACTCTTTAGAAAATATCACAATCTCAGATATAAATTATTTCTTTATTCCTTTAAGTAGCTTGTAAAGAGTAATCTGTAGTTGGGTGTGGTGACTCACGCCTGTAATCCCAGCACCTTGGGAGGCTGAGGCAGGTGGATCACCTGATGTCAGGAGTTCGAATCCAGCCTGGCAAACATGGTTGAAACCCTGTCTTGGGGGTTCTCTGGGGGTATCACTCGATCCCAGAAAGTCAAGAATGTAGTGAGCTGTGATCATGCCACTGAAGTCCAGCCTGGTCAACAGAGCAAGATCCTGTCTCAAAAAAAAACCCAAAAAACCCAAAACTGTATAAAAGTAACAAAAGTTAGACAAATATTGTTTACAACACATGATGGGAAAAAAGGGTTAATACACTTACATAGGTCCAGACGCAGTGACTCATGCCTGTAATCCCAGCACTTTGGGAGCCTGAGGCAGGTGGATCACCTGAGGTCGGGAGTTCGAGACCAGTCTGACCAACATGGTGAAACCCCCTCTTTACTAAAAATACAAAAATTAGCTGGGCATGGTGATTGGTGCCTGTAATCCCAGCTACTAGGGAGGCTGAGGCAGGAGAATTGCTTGAACCCTGGAAGTGGAAGTTGCAGTGAACTGAGATTGTGCCATTGCACTCCAGCCTGGGCAACAGAGCAAGACCCCGTCTCAAAAGAAAAGAAGAGAAAAGAAATACACTTACATAGATGAATAATAAGAAACATAGACCAGGCACTGCCTGTAATCTTAGCGCTTTGGGAGGCTGAGGCAGGATGATCACTTGAGCTTAGGAGTTTGGAACCAGCCTGGGCAACATAGTAAGATCTTTTCTCTACAAAAAAGTTTTAAAAATTAGCCATACTTGGTGGTATGCACCTGTAATCCCAGCTACTCAGGAGGCTGAGGTGCAAGGATTGCTTAATCTCAGCAGGCGGAGGCAACAGTGAACCAATATATGTATATTTGAATATATATGTGTGTGTGTGTGTGTGTATATATATATATTTGAACATATATATATATTTGAACATATATATATAGATGGCCAATAAACAATATATCCAGCCTTTGTTGTAATAAACATAAATTTTAAAAGTGAATTGCCCTTTTTACCTATCAATTTTTCTCTTTAATGGTAATATTCAGGGTTGGAAAGGGCACTTAACACAATGCCACATAACATTTCTAGAAAGGAAATAACAAAAGACACTAAAGGCTAAAAAATGTTTCTCCTCTTTGAGTAAATATTTTTCATTGTAGGAAGTTAAATAACCAAATACAAATACATGGATGTTTCCTAAATCTTTATTGATACTGGGAGACACTGGAAACTACAATATTGAAAATAGGTAACTGGCTAACTATAGCACACACACAGTGGAATACCACATCAGGAGTCCAGTGACGTAGGGATGTTCAACACATACGTTATATGTTATGAACCCAATTAGGGGAAAAAATCTTGTCTGTACATAAAAGGAAATATCCTAATACATCACATACTAATATATTAACATTTATTATTAAAACGTGATAATACTTTTTTTTTTTTGAGACAGAGTTTTGCTCTGTCACCCAGGCTGGAGTGCAGTGGTACAATCACTGCTCACTGAAACCTCTGCCTTCCACGCTTAAGCGATTCTCCTGCCTCAGCCTCCTGAGTAGCTGGGACTACAGGTATGTGCTACCACGCCTGGCAGATTTTTGCAGTTTTAGTAGAGACTCAGTTTCACCATGTTGGGCAGGCTGGTCTTGAATTCTTGACCTCAGGTGATCCACCCCTGCTTGACCTCCCAAAGTGCTGGGATTATAGGTGTGATCCACTACACCTGGCCATCTTTATGTGTATCTATGTAGAGAGTTTTGTTTGTTTTTTTATAAACAGGATTTCACTCTGTCATGAAGACTGGAGTGCAGTGGTGCAAACACAGCTCACTGCCTCCTCTACTTCCTGGGCTTAAGTGGTCCTCTTGCCTCAGCCTCCAGTGTAGCTGGGACCACAGGCATGCACTACCACAGCTGGCTAAGTTTTTTATGTTTTTAAAGACAGGGTCTTATTTTGTGCCCAAGTGGCTCTCGAACTCCTAGGATCAAGCAGTCCTCCCACCTTAGCTTCCCAAAGTGTTGAGATTACAAATGAGAGTCAGCAAGCCCATCCTATAGAGATATTTTGAAGAATACATTTTAGAAGTGGGATTCCTGTGTCAAAATTGATACATACAGTGCTGGCAAGTTACCATCCCAAAGGGCAATTCCAATTTGCAGTCCCAGCAAGGGAATATTTATTTTTTTACACTTTCATCAATCTTGGGTATTATCAGTCCGTAAACATTTTTTTTTTTTTTTGGTAAATTTGAAGGTCAGAAATTTTTACTTCTTAAAGTCTATGAAAAGAAACCTTAAAAACAGTCACCATGGGTAGGAGGATTGTGATAATCAGCTGTAATCCTTACTGTTGCTGCTTGATGTTTTTATTTTTATTTATTTTTCATTTTTTTTTTTAACAGCGCTTTCCAGGCAGATGTTTTTAAAATAAGTTCTGTTACAGTCATCTCTAGGCATTTTTCTAGTTAGACTATGCATTCATCTCTTTCCCCCTTATCCCTCCTCAAAATCAGAGATTCCTATCATCTAGCTTCATCTGGGAAGTATCAATTATCCAGTTAGACTTTCCTTCATTCCCATGATGAATACATCATCCGGCACACAGCTGCTTTGCAGGAGGAGGATTTGAAGGGGATTTTGGCCTCCTCCCATTTAGGCTAGGCCTGCAGTCAAATCTGAAGTACCACTGACAGAAATTTCTTGGATATTTAAATTCCAGGCCTTGTGCTAGACATTAGGGTTTTGGAAGTGAACGAAACACACCAAACTGCCTTCATGGGGGTTATAGTCTAGTCAGGAAGATATGCCTATTGAAGTCATTAAAGTTGAGTGAGTAGGAACAAAAGGAAAGTTAGCAAAAACAACTATGGAGTTAGAAAGCAAGGACATGAACCTAGTCTCTGATGAAGGGATTAGCCACGTGAAAAAACAGCATGTGCAAAAGATGGAAGCAACCATGGCAAGAGGGAGAGTGGCATAAAGCAAGGCTGGAAAGCTAGGTTATGTGCTAGATCATACAGGGCCTCAGAGGTCACAGGAGACAGCCATTGCAGAGCATTTAGTATGGTGGGACGTGATCAGGTGTTACTTTATCATGTTATGAGACTAGATAGGAGGAAGTGTGTGGATACAAGGAGACCTGTGGAGTGCCCATTGCCATGGGCCGGGTGAGGGAAGATCTTAACTTAGATGGGTAGCAGTAACGATGAGAAGAAATGAGTGGATTTGAGAAATACTAGGGAAGATGGGTAGCAGTAACGATGAGAAGAAATGAGTGGATTTGAGAAATACTAGGGAACTATCACTAGGATTAGATGAGGTTTCTGGCTTGAGCAACTACATGACTTGGTTCCATTGTGTTGAGATAGGGAAGCGAGCCCTGGAGGACTAATCCCTAGGTTTGGCCTAGTTGGATTGTTTATAAACAGCAACCGAGACAGACTACTTGGAGAGTTTTTCCATTGTCCCTTTGTTCTCTACTTAAGGCAGAGAAACTTAATCACCAGTCAGATATTACCTGAACTGCTTCTCAGCTCTCTGACAAAGATGTGTGTGAATTAGAGGGTGGGTGTTCTTGTTTTTTTACATTTTGCCTCATTTATTTCTTCTTTCTCCCTGACTCAGTTTCCCCCCACTATAAAAAATTTGTGGTTGATTCTTAATAATTGTACTTATTTGTGGGGTACAATGTGATGTTTTGATACATGTATACATTGTGTAATGAACAAATCAGGGTTGTTGGCATATCCCTCACCCTAAACATTTATCATTTCTTTGTGATGAGGACATTTGAATCGCACTCTTCTAGCTGTTTTGAAATATATCATGCGTTATTGTTAACTCTAGTTATTCTACTATGCAATAAAACTCCAGAAATTATTCTTCCTATCTAACTGTAGCTTTGTACCAATTGACTAATCTCTCTCTATCCCAACCTTTCCCCTAACCCCCTGTCTTCTGGTAACCACTATTCTACTCCGTACTTCTGTGAGAACAACTTTTAAGATTCCACACATGAGTGAGATCATCCAGTATTTGCCTTTCTGTGCAGGCTTATTTCATTTAATGTAATGTCCTCCAGATTCATTCATGTTGTCACAAATGACAGGATTTCGTTCATTTTTTTTTATGGCTGACTGATAGTCCTTTGTTGTTTTCTTCATCCATTTATCCATTGATGGACGTTTAGTTTTATTTCATATCTTGGCTATTGTGAATATGCTGCAATAAACATAGCCATGCAGATATCTGCATACTAATTTCATTTCCTTTGGCTGTTTACCCAGTAGTGGGATTGCCGGATATATGGTAGTTCTGAGTTTTTGAAGAGTCTTCATATTGTTTTCTATAATGGCAGTTCTAATTTACATTCCCACCAGCAGTGTGTAAGTGTTCCCTTTTCATGTCCTCACCAGCATTTGTTATAGTTCATCTTTTTGATAGTTGCTATTCTGTCTGGAGTGAGGTGATATCTCAGTTGTGGTTTTGATTTGCATTTCCCTGGTGATTAGCAATGTGGGCATTTTTTCATATTATCTGTTGGCCATTGTATATCTTTTGAGAAAAGTCTATTCAGGTCTTTTGCCCGATTTTAAATCAGGTTGTGTATTTTTTTCTTGCTGAGATGTTTGAGTTCCTTATATATTTTGAATAACCCCTTCTCAGGTGTATAGTTTGCCAGTATATTAGCCCATTCTGTAGGTTATCCCTTTCCTCTGTTGATTGTTTCCTTTGCTGTGGATAAATGTTTAGTTTGGTGTAATCCCACTTATCTATATTTGCTTTTGTTACCTATGCCTTTGAGGTTTTATTTTAAAAAATCTTTCACGCAAATGGACTAAAAAAATAAACCCTTGTCTTGATCAATGTGATGGAACTTTCCCTTTATGTTTTTTTCTAGTAATTTCATTGTTTTAGATCTTACATTTAAGTCTTAAATCCATTTTGAATTTTTTTTTTTAATATGGTGAGAGATTGGGGTCTAATTCCATTTTTCTGCATGCTTCCCACATATTTTCTTGAATAATTTGAGTGCTAGTTGTAGATATCACTCCCAGCTTGTATCTTGCAAGATACAGTTACCACATTCACAACATTTAATATAAATACAGCACATAACTAGTGAGTAGTTCATGTTCAGATTTCTCCTTCTCATCCTAATGACTATAGCTGTTTCCGCCTTTATTTTTTTGAGACAGGGTCTCGCTCTGTCACTCACACCAGAGTGCAGTGGCACGATCTGTGCTCACTACAACCTCCACCTCTTAGGTTCATCCGATTCTCGTGCCTCAGCTTCCTGAGTAGATGGGACTACAGGCGTGTGCCACCACTCCCAGCTAATTTTTGTATTTTCAGTAGAGAGGCATTTCACCATGCTGCCCAGGTTGGTCTCGAACTCCTGATCTCAAGTGATCCACCCACCTCAGCCTCCCAAAGTGTTGGGACTACAACCATGAACCAATGCCTCTGAACTATAGCTGTTTTGAAAATGAGGACCCAATCAAGGAGCAAGTGGCATATTTACTTACTGTATCTCTTTAAATCTCCTTTAATTTATCTCGGACAGTTTCTTAGGCTAATTATTTGTCTTTTATGATATTGACAGTTTTTTAAGTATCCAGGCCAGTTGTTTTACAGAATATTGCTCAATTTATTTTTGTCCAAGAGGCACGTGATATCAAGTTTGCCCAGTTATTGTTGGTGCTAGTTTGATCATTTGGTAAGCTGTTTTCTTCCATGATTCTCTATATCCTGTTCTCCATCAAAGTTTCATCCAATGTTTTTTTTTTTTTTTCTTTAACTCTGACATACATAGAGGATTTTTGGATGTCCAATGGTTTTAATATCCATTGATAAATATAGTCTGAATCGATTTTTATTTTTGTGGTTATAAATGGTGATTTTTTTTATCATCTTTCTATACTTACTTGTTGGCATGCTTTCATCTTCCTTTCCCCCTTTCTTTCTGACATGTCCCCATTAGTTTTTTGAGCACTTCCTTTGTGGCACAAGTTTTTCTAGGCTTACTGGATACTTTCCCTTTTCATTTTTATACTTTCTCTGGTGATTTCCATGGAGTCTTGACTTCTTCTTAAGGGAGAAGAGTATGTATAAGCCAATATTTACATCTGGGTATAGAACATGTCCATCATTCCAAAAAGTGTTCTTATCTCCCATTCCAGTCTATCTCTCACCCCTAACCCCCAACAAGCTCTCATCTCCCGTCACTATAGATTAAATTAAACTCATTTCTAGAGTTTCGTGTATTTGGGATCAGGTGTTGGGTACTCTTCTGTGTCAGACTTTTTGTTCAGCATGTTCTGATATTCATCTATGTTGATTTTTATCAATATTGCTGCATAGTATTCTGTTGTATAGATAAACCACAATTCTCATGTATTGCACATTTGGGTGCTCAGTTTTTGAGTATTATGAATAAAGCTTCCATGAACATTTGTGTATAAATCTTTGTGTGGACATATGTTTTTATTTCTGTAGGGTAAATACCTAGGTGTGGAATTGCTGGGTCATATGGTTAGGGTAAGTATTTTTTGTTTGTTTGTTTGTTTTTGAGACAAGGTCTTGCTCTGCCACCCAGGCTGGAGTGATGTGGTGCAATCCTAGCTCACTGCGGACTTGAACTCAAGCTCAAGCAATGCTTCCACCTTGGTTCACTGAGTAGTGGGGCTGACAGGCACATGCCACTATGCCCGGCTAAACAAAAGAAATTTTATTTTTGCAAAGACGGAGTCTCACTATGTTACCTTGGCTGGTCTTGAACTCCTGGGCTCAAGTGATTCTCCTGTCTTGGACTCCCAAAGCGTTGGGATTACAGGCATGAGCCACCATGCCTGGCTGGCCTGCATTTTCGATTTCACCATTCTAACTAGTGTGTAATATTGTCTCATTGTGAATTTATTTTGTATTTCCTCAATGACTAGTGAGGTAGTGCCTCTTGTTGTATGTTCATTGGCCGTTAGCATGCCTTTTTGAAGTTTATGTTCAAATCTACTTATTTTAAAATTAGCTTTTAAAAAGTTATAAAAGTTTGCTATATGTATTCTGGATACAGATTCTCTTTCTTTTTGGACAGATCTATCTGTTTATCTGTGTGTCTGTCTGTCTGTCTATCTATCTGGTTTGCTTTTTCATTTTCTTTACAGCGTCTTGAAAGGAAAACTTTTTGAATATTTTGAAGTCCAGCTTTTTCTTCATGGTTTGTATTTTTTGTGTCTTGTCTAAAAATATTTTTGCCTACCTCAGCTTCATAAGGATTTTCTTTTATGTTTTTTTCTAAAGTTTTATAATTTTAGCTTTTGTATTTAGGTCTTTGATCCATTTCAAGTTAACTTTTGAGTGTGGCATGAGGTAAAGGTTGGGGTTTCTACATTCCTTTTTTTTCTTTTGAAACCAGGTATCGCTTTGTTGCCCAGGCTGGAGGGCAGTGGTGCAGTCATGGCTTACTGCAGCTTCTGCTTCTTAAGCAATCCTCTTGCTGCAGCCTTTTGAGTAGCTGGGACTACAGGTGTGCACCACCACACCTGGCTAATTTTTAAAAAGTATTTATACAGACAGGGTTTTCCTATTTTGCCCAGGCTGGTCTTGAACTCCTGGACTCAAGCAGTCCTTTTGCGTTGGTCTTCCAAAGTCCTAAAGTGCTGGGATTACAGGTGTGAGCCACCTAGGCCAGCCTTTAACATTTTATTTTTATTTTTTGGTTTATTTTTTCTATTTCTCTACCCGATTTTTCCAACACCGTTAGTTGAAAAGGCTATCCTTTCTCCGTTGAATTACCTTAACACTGTTGTCAAAAATCAATTGATCATGTATTCAGCTCCTTCTTGACTTATGATGGGGTTACTTTCCATTGTAGGTTGGAAATATTATAAGCCAAAAATGCATTTTAAGGTAGGCTAGGCTAAACTCTGATAATCAGTAGGTTAATCCAAACCTACTGATGCTTAAATATGCTTAGAACACTTACAGTAGCCTACAGTTGGGCAGAATTATCTAACACAAAGCCTGTATTATAATAAGGGTTTGAATATCTTGTGTCATTCATTGAACACTATACTAAAAGTGAAAAACGGAATGGCTACATGAATGCTCAAAGTACAGTTTCTCCAAAATGCGTTAAGATTTCACACCATCATAAACGTGAAAAATTGTAAGTTGAACCAGTGTAAGCTGGGACTGTCTGTATGTGGATCTATTTCTGTACAGTCTATTCTGTTCAGTGATCTCCATGCCTGTCCCTTTTCCAATACTGCATTGTCTTGGTTACTGTAATTTTCAAGTAAGTTTTGAAATCAGGTGATAGATAAGTCCTCCGACTTTGTTACTCTTGTTTAAAGATTGTTTTTGGCTCTTCTTGTTCCTTTGCATTTCCATATACATTTTAGAATCAGCTTGTCAGTTTCTACAGATAGACACAGGGTTTGATTGGGGTTGTCCTGAATCTGTAAGTTAATTTGAAGAAAGCTGCCAGTTAACACTGTTAGCTTCCGATCCATGTAGATAACATGTCTCTCCATTTATTTAGGTGTTTAAAAATTTCTCTCAGCTATATTTTATAGTTTCTTTTGATAGGTCATATACATATTTGGCTAAATTTATCCCCCCACCCTTTTTAATGCTATTGTAAGTGATTTTTTTAAAAATTTGGATTCTGGCCAGGTGCAGTGGCTTATGCCTGTAATCCCAGCACTTTGGAAGGCTGAGGCGGGAGAATTGCTTGAGCTCTGGAGTTCGAGAACAACCTAGGCAACATGGTGAGACCCCATTACTACAAAAAATACAAAAATCAGCTGGGTATGGTGGCATGAGCCTGTAGTTTCAACTAATCAGAGGCTGAGGTGGGAGGATCGCTTGAGTCTGGGAGGCAGAGGTTGCAGTGAGCCGAGATTGTACCACTGCATTCCAGCCTGGGTGACCGAGTAAGACCTTATCTCAGAAAGAAAAAAAAAATCAATTTCCAGTTGTGTGGGTTTTAAAAAAACCCTACTTTTATTTAATTTGGAATATAAAACTTAACATTGTTGAATCAAAACTAATATCTTAAAGCGTAGTTATTAGTCCCATTTCATTTCTTTTTCTTTCTGCCTCTTTCCCCTTCATTGCCTATATGTAATAATCCTTGAAGGTAGACTTGCTTTGAAAGTTTAAACACTGTAGAAACTCTTGGTCTGGCGTTGTAGACACTTTGGACTCAACATACAGCTCTTTGATAAAATAAAGGTGGGGAGAGTTTGGTACCTTTTCTGTCTCCCTTGAGGTAGAGGTGATGACCCAACATGACAGGTTCAAATAATAGGGTTTTTAAAATATACATATTACACAGGAGGTGAGCATAATTTCTGGACAGAGAGATGTCTTACAGGAGTTTTGGATGCATTTTATGTTTTCATTCTTGTGGCAAATATACATAAAATTTGTCCTTTACAAAAATATGAGTAAAAACTGAGTAAGAACAAAACACAACAGCAGTAGCTCACCAGTCCTGTTTGTTAGCCACAAAAATGGCAGCACAGTAGACATGAGGGCTACACATCATTATTTCCGGTTCTCCTCTTTTTCTTGTATATGGCAGGTTATCATTCTCTACTTGCTTGAAGCTAGGTATGGCCATATGATTTGCTTTGGTCAGTGATATGGTTTGGCTCTGTGTCCCTACCCAAATCTCATGTCAAATTAGAATTCCCATTGTTTGGGGAGGGACCAGGTGGGAGGTAATTGAATCATGGGGGCAGATATCCCCCTTGCTGTTCTTGTTACAGTGAGTTCTCATGAGATCTGAGTTTTCAAAAGTTGGTAGCACTTCTCCATTCAATCTCTCTCTCTCTCCTGCTGCCATGTGAAGACATGCTTGCTTTCTTTTCACCTTCCGCCGTGATTGTGAGTTTCCTGAGGCCTTCCAGCCATGCTTCCTGTACTCCCTGTAGAACTGTGAGTCAATTAAACTTCTCTTCTTCATAAATTACCCAGTCTCAGGTAGTTCTTCATAGCAATGTAAGAACGGACTAATACAGTCAGTAAAATATGAGTGGAGGGACATATATTTTCAGATGGAAACATTTAAGAATTGGTGAAAACTTTTCCTTTCTTTTACTATATCTCCTTTTTACTGCTGCTATGACTAATACTATTCCAAATGGCAGAGACTCTCTGTCAGTTAAACTTCCCTTCTTAATAAATTACCAGCCTGGGGTCCTAACTGAGGAGACATGGGGCAGAGGCCTCACTAGTGTGCAATGGATATAAAAGTTGAGCAAGAAATAAATCCTTGGCTGGGCCTGGTGGCTCATGCCTGTAATCCCAGCACTTTCGGAGGCAGAGGCAGGCAGATCATGAGGTCAGGAGCTTGAGACCAGCCTGGCCAACATGCCGAAACCCCATCTCTACTAAAAATATAAAAATTAGCTGGGCATGGTGGTGGGTGCCTGCAATACCAGCTACTTGGGAGTCTGCGGCAGGAGAATCACTTTAACCTGGGAGGTGGAGGTTGTACTGATCCGAGATTGTGCCATTGCACTCCAGCTTGGGCGACAAGAGCAAGACTCCATCTCAAAAAAAAAAAAATCCTTATTGTCTTAAGCAATTGACAATTAAGGGTTATTTGTTGCTGTAGCATAACCTAAAGAAAATTTGAACCAAGAGTCTCAGAATAGTTATGTGGAGATCTTGAGTTCAGTTTTTGGACAGTAATCAGTAAGTAGTAACAGTCTGTCTAAAAGGTGAAAAACGTATGTATTTAAAACATAGGTTTATTATTCTAGAAATATAAATGAGCCTAAAGTTTAGTTTCTCATGCTGACAAGGAGTGAATGGAGAGGAAAAGATTGAAGGTGCATAAATGGGGGAAAATAATACAACTTCCTCTCCAAGACTGGAAAAGGTGAGATCTCCAGAGCACAAATGGTTTGGACAGGAGGAGGGAACATTACTCTTGTTGTAGCAAGAGGAGGAAAGGAAATGGATGGGTGCAGATGTAGGTAGATTTATAGATTTGCTAGAGGGAAATTAAGGAGTCATAATAATTATAATAGCAAATATTAGTGCTTACTATGTGCTATTGCTGATTTAAGTGCTTTATGTATTATAATTTATTTAATCTTCACAATACGTGAGATAGGCAGTATTATTATCACCATTTTATAGATGAAGAAATAAAAGAAATTCTCTTTTCTCTTTTTAATTATTTTTTTTTGAGATGGAGTCTCCCTCTGTCGCCCTGGCTGGAGTACAGCGACATGATCTCGGCTCACTGCAATGTCTGCCTCCTGGGTTCAAGCAATTCTCCTGTCTGAGCGTCCTGAGTAGCTGGAGACTACAGGTGCGCATGGCTAATTTTTAATATTATTTTTAGTAGAGACAGGGTTTCACCTTGTTGGCCAAGCTGGTCTTGAACTCCTGATCTCAAATGATCCACCCATCTTGGCCTTCCAAAGTGCTGGGATTACAGGCATGAGCCACTGCACCTGGCCAGAAATTCTTGGTGAATTCACATTTCTCTTAGAAATTGGAGGTGAGGTCATCTACTGAGATTGAAGATGGAGGTGAAGTGGAAATAGCTTTTTCAAAACTCATCCATCCTCATCCTCAAAACCTCTTCAAATTAGAAAAACCACAAGCATATTTGACAAGGGCCATGGACATAGTCTCAAACTTATGTAAAGTACAAATGAAAATGCCTTTCAAAGGCATTATTTTAGTTGATCTGTAACATACAATCTCTGTACAAATTGTGTGATTGATGTGCAAACTCTGCTCAAGATAATTCTTTTAAAGTCTCCGTCATTCACATTGCTAGTCCTAAATCCCTCTTATGACAACATTTCTGAGCTATTACTGGTGGAGAAGGTGTGAAGACTTGGAGAGATTTTGAGTGAGCACTAACCAGGAAAAACTAGGGTTCTTCTCACACACACAAAGCTTCTTACCTTCTTCCTTTAAAGTTGTCTCTCCTTAGAAGTTCTTATAAGGTTGCCCATCTTGATAAGAAAAGTCACTCTCTTCTCAGAAATATCTTTTTATTCCTGGTTAATCAAAGCTCCTCTCTCTCGGCATAAAAATTTGTGGTTTTTAAGTGCCTATGTTTTCTTCCTTTATTTCTTTTTTCACAATTGAACATATTTCATCTTAAAGAATTTTGGTTTTTTTATCTCCTGCCTCACTAGTTATTTCTTTAGAAATACAGGATGGTCTGGACACGGTGGCTCATGCCTGTAATCCCAGCACTTTGGGAGGCCAAGGCGGGCGAATCACCTGAGGTCAGGAGTTTGAGACCAGCCTGACCAACATGACAAAACCGCGACTCTACTAAAAATACCAAAAATTAGCTGGGCGTAGTGGTGCATGCCTGTAATCCCAGCTACTTGGGAGGCTGAGGCAAGAGAATCGCTGAGGCAGGAGAATCTGGGAGGCGGAGGTTGCAGTGAGCTGAGATCATGCCATTTGCACTCCAGCCTGGGCAACAGAACAAGAATTTGTCTCAAAATAAATAAATAAATAAATAAATAAATAAATAAGTAAAAAAAAAAGTATATGTATGTACACACACACACACACACACGCACTCCGGATGGCCCACTTTCCCCTAACTAAATGGATCTTATGTGTCTATTAAGGAAGTGAACATAGAAGGAAAATGTCAACTCTAGCAGTATGACAAATGAGGCCATCCTGAATGTCCTTCTTAGCTTAAGTTGATGTTGCCCTGGAGAATGACGGTGGTGATGGCTTTTGTGGCTGTGTGTATGCCTGTCTGTGTGTTTGTGTGGGGGTGGAGTGCAATGGGATGGTGAGTCAGTCTTGATGATTTGGGCAGAAGTCTTAATTTCTACCATCCATTGAGGACGTAGGAGATCAAGATGGCCTAGATGAGTTAGGGAATTAGAAATGAGATCTTTGCATCCAGGTAGAACTCCTGAAGGGAGTTGGATGAGTCTCACAGGATTAGTTCAATCTGTTTAAATGTGGTATGAATGGGAAGATTGAATACAAATAGGCATGGAGAGCCAAGATGGAGAGGGAATGAAAATGAGTTAATGTTTATATTGAATTAACATGTGACCACATGTTTGTGGAAGAGGTTTATGGAAATGGTTTTTGGTTTGTGGAGAAATTTTTCTGTAAAGAGGTATTGGAAATACCTCTGTCACAACTGTGAATTACTAAGGAAATTAAGAAAAAAAGTAACTGACATTTAAAATTTTTATTTTGCTGCTTTGTTTCTACCTAGGAAGCAGAAAGCATCTCCTGTTACCACTCTTATCCCCAAAGGAGGGGCCCCATATTGTGTCTTAAAGGTTTGAGCAGTTGTACAACCCATTTTTACCTCTCAGCCCCAATGGAAAAAGTGTTGGGTTTTGTATTTCAAGCCCACTATGGGGCCCAAAGTGGATGACACAGAGAATAAGAGGATCGGGAGGCAATGTTGGTTGAAGGCTTATTCTAGGAAGACACTCCCTTGATGTTGGGAAGGGTGGTGAAGACCTGTATCCATTGGCCTGCAGCCCCTATGATCGTGTGTATAAAAATGACTGTGGGAAGCCTGTGGAGGCTGGACATGGAGGGCCTTGGTTTTGAGGATGTTTCTGAATATCTCTCTATAGAGCCTGAGATAGGAAGAGGAAAGGATAGCTGGGACTGCATCTCAGAAGCCCCTGACATGGTGGTGGGCAGTGCTTGTAGTATCTTCAGGTGCAGGAGAAACAATGGTAACCATGACAACCACCACAGTCCCGTTTTCCAAGCACGATGTAACTCCCTGAATTCTTATATGATCCTGGACAAACAGTTGGGATGACCTTACCCGAAATAACAAGAGGGAGAACACCTTCTTCTAAACCATGCTAAATCGAATGTTCCATTAACCCTACTAAGGGTAGGTTGGGACCAAAGTTAATTTGACTAATAAAAATAAGAAATGAAACATTATCTTATTACCAAATATCATGAAGCAAATTCATACCTACTTACATTTGTATAATTAAAATCTATGGGAGTCTGGACTAGTGTGATATCTTCCAGGAAGAAGAAGAAGAAAAAAAAAAAACAATGGGAGTCAAATGAAAACTGTTTTGCAAATGATGCCTTCCAAAGCACTTTGCTTTGGAAGTATTTTTTTTAAATGATTAATTTATCTCATTCCCTCTCTAAGAAAAAAAAATCCCATCCACATATATATAACATATTCATTAATTTTCAGCTTTATAGTAAAACCAAATTAATCTGGTCTATTTTTGTAAATATTTGTTTTTTTTTTTTTTTTTAGACTGAATCTCACCCTGTTGCCCACGCTGGAGTACAGTGGCATCATCTCAGCTCACTGCAACCTCTGCCTCCTGGGGTTCAAGTGATTCTCCCGCCACAGCCTCCCAAGTAGCTGGGATTACAAGTGTGCACCACCATGCCTAGCTAATGTTGGTATTTTTAGTAGAGACAGCATTTTATCATGTTGGCCAGGCTGGTCTCAAACTCCTGTCCTCGTGTGATCTACCACCTCGGCCTCCCAAAGTGCTGAGATTACAGGCATGAGTCACTGCACCCGGCCAGAAATCTATCTTTTGACAGAGGAGCTCTCTGTCATATTCATTCTCCAGGTAATGGCAAGTGACCTGGCTGAATGACCCCTGGCAGAAATGTATTGGGTAATTTATTTATTTACTTATTTGCACTTTTATAGCACATGTTATACTCCTTATAAAGTTGAAGATCTTCACGTATCTTGGCATATGGGTTATGTGGAGATTCTTGCTTCCCCCTTTTGAAGAGGTATGAGTTTTTAGTATTTAGCTATATGAGTATTTAGCTAGTGGAGAGAAACCATATTGGATTTGTTTCTGTTCTTCCAGCATTTTCTACCCTTTTCTGCTTTTTAAAAAAATTTTATTTTTTAAGAAAACACAATGATATTTGTTGATGATAAAGATATTGTTATAATATACTTGTGCAGCTTTGAGCATGCTCTTCCTTCTGCCACTCTCCACAACCTTTCCTTCTGGATACCTGGCCTTGATCATTCATTCGTCTGATGTTGGCTTGAGTGTCACTTCTTCAGAACAACCTTCCTTGGTGCCCTGTTGTCTAGGTTAGTCCCCAGTGTTTTAGGTTAATGTCCTGTGGCACCAAAGTACCTATCGTGTTTGTTTCTATCTGTGTCAATAGTCTGAGCTGAAGGGAAAGCCCCACTGGGTGGAAACATACTAAGCATGACTCTTCCCAGGCAATGTGGAGGATGTTGGGCTTTGGGCCAGCATCCTGGCATGGTACAGTGAGCATGGCCTCTTCACTAGACTCTAAGTTCCATGAAGCCAAGGGCCTATTTCTCTTGTCCTCCCCACTTCCCTTTCCAGTGTTTGTGTTGTCTGGCACTCAGTTGGCATAAAGCAAACTGAAGTGAAGTTGCAAATAAATGATAATTTCACTGCTATTCTTGCCTTTTACTATAGAGACCTTCAAAACTCAGGTTTCAGTTACCACAATAGCAGATATTTTTTGACTCATAAGACAAAGCTGGAGATAGGTGTGACCTGGCCCTTTTTCATAAGCATGCGATGCAATTTGATCCTTAGCTCCTTGCATGTGGTAAGTTCATTGATGACATAATTGGAGCTCAACTCCCTGATCCCTCGAGTGAAGATAATAATGCTGTTGAGAATCTGTTATTAGTTAGTTGCTGTGGGGAGACAAACCAATTGTATCTAACTGGTGTTTGGGTTTTACTAGGGTAGAATATATTTTGGTGTCACTTGAGTATCTGAAGAACTGGTCTATTTCTAGATAATGGGATCATCTAGGAATGTAGTCAAAGTATGTTCAGCATGGTCTGGGAGCTTATTAGAAAGACAGAGTCTCAGACGCCACTTCAGACTTACCCAGAATATGCTTTGCTTTTGTTTTAGTTTTAGTTTTAGACAAGGTCTCACTCTGTTGCTTAGGCTGGGGTGCAATGGCACAATCATAGCTCACTTAGCCACAGTCTCCGAGGCTCAAGCGATACTCCCACCTCAGCCTCCTGAGTAGCTGGGACTACAGGCATGCTCTACCATGGCCAGTTAATTTTTTAAAAGTTTTTTGTAGAGATGAGGTCTTCCTATGTTGACCAGGCAAACTCCTGGCCTCAAGGGCTCCTCCCACCTTGCCTGCAGAATGTGCATTTTAACAATATTCCCAAGTGATTAATATGTCCCTTAAAGTTTGAGAGGCACTGCTTTAGTATATTGATTATATCATAGGCAATTGAGGTTCCCTAAGGAGAACTGTTTGTAAATATTCATTCATTCATTTATTTGTCCACAAAGCAAATATCTTTTAAGCATGTAATTTTTATTAGGCATTAGTAGTACTGGTCATAATAACAACAAGAATATTACAAGGAGAGTAATATAATGAGCCAGGCATTTTACACAGTATATTTCTAATTGTCACGACAACCTTGAAAGGAAGATGGTATTAGTTCTAGTTTATGGTGAAGTTTCTGGAGGTTAAATATGAATGCCCATAACTCAGCAAGTGTGTGAGGGAGCTATGATTTCAGCCCAGTCCCATCTGACATGACTCTTATCTTTCTACCAATTCTGTCCTAAAAACAGAGTGTTATCTTCAAAGATCTTTTACTTTGAATTCCTTGATAAGAACACAGCTCATTTTTGGTATATATGTAAGAAGATGAAACATGATCTGTTTATTTATGCTCCATGCTAAGGCTTCAAATGGAAAGGAAGTAGAGAGGAGAAAGCAGAAACTCCTACGTAAAAATGTTAACGCTTTTGGGTCCACACCAGATATAATAAATGGAACAAAATACCCATTTGCCTCACAATCTTTTTGTGGAGGAGTAAAAGTTATTTCAAAACACTGCATCTGAAAAGTCCCTAGAGAACTTTGCATTTCTCAATGTTTTGCAGAAAATCTTTGGTTTGACCTCAAAATCTCAGTGGTAATGTCAGGTGAAAAGTCAGGATAGAGAGCAATGTGATAGGTGATATATTCATCTGCATGACTATGAGCTGGTCGCTGATTTCTCGGGCTCTCAGCATGTATCATTCACTAGGAGGTACATAGAGAACACTGCTTTGGATGCATCTCTGTGAAGTGAGGCAGGATAACGCTTTTTATTACCAATCACAAATCAACTTGCTTTGTGTCCTCAGAATGCTGCCTGAGGTCCAGCTCTGTATCTTCACCTTCTTGTTTGCCTGGAGAGATTCCAGCTACAGGCAACTGATGCAATGAAATGCCTTTGGTTTCTACTCCAGAGTATTGAGACATGCATTTTGCTGGGCAGTAAAGATAGCTTTCACAGTTATAGTCATATTTTCCAGTGCTGCAAGAAAGACCACTTATGATTTTAGCACCAAAAACCCAATGAGATTGTTTTCTTATTAGCCTTATTATACAAAAGACAAAAAAGAAAGAAAAGAGAAAACTATTACAAAGTATCAGCCGGTTCCAGTGAAGCAATAAAATAATTCGAATAGCTTTAAAGCGAAAGCTAAGGAATTGGGGTATCTAAATGTAGCTTTGTAGGACTGCCATAGGTTGCGTGAGCTTGCTTTCTGTTTGTGAAGGAAAACTTGCCTGTTGAAGAAGTGTGGCACACATGCTGTAATATAACAGGAAAGGAAGGCTTTTTGTGCCAAGAAATCATTCACGTGAGCTGGGATCCTTTTAACAAATCTGGTGGCAAGCTCTTTCTAAAAGCTTGAATGAAGAAGGCGATAATCTGAAATTGTGTTCATGGCAACCACCTTCAGCCTTTCATATGGAGTTTGCAGAGCCTGTCTAAAAGCACAAATTCAGCCCTTGCCGTTCTGCTTTTGTGCAGCCAAATGGTGCACAAAGACTGCTTCTCTGGCTAATTGGAATAGCTTCCAGCGGGTGGTGATGGTTTTTACATTTATAGCAAGTTCTAGATCTGACTAGAGATACAGCACGCCCCCAAAAATGAGCCATCAGTACTTCTGGGGTGGAGTTAACCAACCAGTGCCTCTCAGAGTAATGTTCAAGTTCAGAACTGCAAGGGCAGACAGTTCAAGGAGGGGAACAAGCTCCTTCAGAGTTTTTTTTTTTTTTTTCTCCCTGTAACCAAGAACTGATCTTTTTCCTTTATCCCATTTGGCTCCATACCTTTTTCTTAAGTAGTGGCCCCATTTGCAAATCACATTTTACTTAACGATATTTTTATATTGCTGGAAACTCAAAAGCTTTCTGCCTTCAACTCCCTGAGCCTGGGTAAAACTCCACCCTTCTTCGTATTTGCAAGTCTGTTTCCTCTTTGAGAGGGAAACACGCTGTTTTCATCTCAGCTCTGCATATTTGACCTTCCATATTACTGATGATTTGAGAAATAAAAAAGGAATTGCTGCCCCTGCATTCTTTTCCCAGTTTGAATCCTTTCTCAGTTAGTGAGGCCCCTTTGACCTGACCTTGACCTCTGGAGAGAATTCAACAAAGGCAAGAACTGGGCCAAGAATTAAATTGGATCACACTTCTGAATAGTGTCCAAAACACTATATGGGGGCTTCTATCATCCTGAATAAGAACCACAAAATGACCCCTAAAATTTATTGTCCTCACCAGCATAAGCATGATAGGAAATATGGGGGATGTTACTACTTCTTTGTTCCTTTTAAATAAATATAATAATATCCCAAAATTACTATAATAATAATTTTGAGATGGAGTCTCGCTCTGTTGCCCAGTCTGGAGTGCAGTGGCACAATCTCTGCTCATTGCAACCTCTGCCTCCCGGGTTCAAGCAGTTCTCCTGCCTTAGCCTCCCAAGTAGATGGGTTTACAGGTGTGCACCACCATACCTTGCTAATTTTGGTATTTTTAGTACAGATGGGGTTTCACCATGTTGGCCAGGCTGGTCTTGAACTCCTGACCTTAAGTGATCCACCCGCCTCAGCCTCTTTCTTTTCTTATAAGGACATCACTCTTATTGGATTAAGGGCCTATCCTAATTGACTATCACGTCATCTTAACTTGATTGCATCTGATTCAAGTTAGGAATGCAACATATTGTTTTGGGGGACACAATAGATAGATAACAACTGCAGCATTATCTAAGTTATTTTTGTATTTTGTTTGGTGGTACCATATGGAGAAAAGTTTTGGCCCACACTGATAAGTAATTAAAAATGGTAGGTTTTTTTTTTTTTTTTTTTTTTAAAAGAACATTTAACCATGTCAGTTTGCAATCTCAATTTCATTTTTTTTCAGTTAAACTGATCCAGAAGTCTGAAAGAGCAACATTAGGGAATTTATATACCAGCATTAAATTACTGACAGTATCTTTAAAAACACTCACCTTCCTTACTGGGGAGCATTCACTTTTTAAAAGGAGTTGATGAATGGACTTCCAGGGAAGCTGAAATCATTGTCTTATTTGGCTGATGCTATGTGTTCAAAGCCTGAGTTATTCAATGGTGACTTTTGTGTGTGTGTGTGTGTGTATGTGGAGACAGGGTCTCATTTTGTTGCCCAGGCTGGAGTGCAGTGGCATAATCTTGGCTCACTGCAATCTCCGCCTTCCGGGTTCAAGTAATTCTCGTACCTCAGCCTTCTGAATAGCTGGGATTACAGGCACACACCACCACACCCTGCTAATTTTTGTATTTTTGGTAGAGACAGTGTTTCACCATGTTGGCCAGGCTGGTCTGAAACTCCTGGCCTCAAGTGATTCACACACCTCAGCCTCCCAAAGTCCCAAAGTGTTGGGATTACAGGCGTGAGTCATCGGTTCCAGCCTCAATGGTGACTTTTGAAAACATCTTGTTAGCAGCATGTTCTGTCAGATGTTCCTTCAGTACTTCAAAAGAGTAATAATAGTGTTGTTTTTTGAGTGTAAACTTGGTTTCAGTTGTGTTGCCGACACTTTCCTGCTGTTGTGAGCAGTGATGTGGAAACCATGCACGGCTAAATGAGTCCATCGCTTAATTAAAAATAGCATCTAAAAAAAAAAAAACAGAAAGGTGGGGAAATAGCATCTAGGTACTTCATCTAGGTACTTCTATGTTCCAGAGATGTTTACTTACTGGAATTTTTTTAAAACAAAAATGTTATTTATATTTTTATTTGAAATATCTGTACAAGAACCTTGTCTTGAAACTATGAAAAACTTCAATGTTAAAATGTACATTCTAGAACTGACCATCCTTATCAGGATAAATGAAGAAAAGAATTAAATAGGAGCAATAATAGTAAAAACAAAACCTTATGATTTGTAGTTGCTATATAATAAAGTAAATTTTGCTGTGTTGTATGCTGTTTAATATAAAACCTAACCCCCAGCTCTGCTTGAAATTAGCTAACTAACTCCTTGTAAAACCTACCTTATCTGTCTCCCCACATTCTCAGCAAAGTTCCCAGGCATCTCAAGACTTCTGTTTTCTTGCTGACCAGCTGCAAGGTCACCGGGCAAGGTAACACCCAAAGAATATACAATGATGTCTCAAAATGCTATTTTTCAAATGTAAGGTACATCACAAAGCATGTTACAAATTAATTAACTGTTCTTTGTTCTGGCTTCAGTAAATGTAAGCTGCTAAGTCATCCTGGATGTATCAAAAGTACCCCATTTTCTTTCTCCTTTGCTCAGCCTTGGGGTGCTAATCCGCTGAGCTGGTGGCCACCTTAATAAAATCCTCCTGTTTCACCCATTGGTCTCTCTGGTCTCCTGAATATTCTGCCACATAAATAACTCTGAAAGGTGCTAAGTTCACAGGCAATGCCTTAATAAATTCAACAATTATGAAGCTTGACCCAAAGTCTTTAAAATGTTGCAGAGACAACTATTTAGCACAAATACAATGACCATGAGCTTATTTCAGCAACTGCTTTTATCTCAGCATCTCTTTTCACTCCACCAGAATAGACTTGATCACATTTTCAACAAGTTATTCAATGGTATATTGAAATTGAATTTAAACACTTTTTCCCTCCTCCAGTTCTATTTTAAATAACACTTCTTTATGTTCGTTTGTGTGGCAAAATATAAAAACAAGCAAAATACAGAGATCAGCAAATCCACATTTTCATCCAGGTGAAGTGAAATTTAAGTTTTATTTATTTTTGGAAAAATTTAAGTATTAAAGAAATTCACCAGATATGAGTTTTTTTTTTTTTTTTTTTTTTTTTTTTT
>CAUYLG010016528.1:0-30141 GCA_963573385.1 Cacajao melanocephalus
ATGAAAATGTGCTTAGAATCACTAATTTTCTGGTTTTTAAATATCAAAACCAAAATTTGTTATAATATCACCCCAGTCAGATTGGCATTTATAAAAAACAAAAAAAAAAAAAAAAAAAAAAAAAAACTAATGATGACAAGGACACAAAAAAAGGAACTTGTATACACTGTTAGTGGAAATGTAAATTAGTATAGCCATTATGGGAAACAGTATGGATATTCCTCAAAAACTAAAAATAGAACTACCATATGACCTAACAATCCCATTACTAGGTATATACCAAAAGGAGAGAAATCAATGTTGAGGAGATATCTATACTCTCAGGTTTATTGCAACACTATTCTCACACACACACACACACACACACACGCACAAAATGGAACTCTATTTAGCCATAAAAAAGAATGAAGTTCTGGCAGCAACATGAAGGGGCTTTTGGAGGACATCATGTTAAGTAAGAAAAGCCAGACACAGAAAAATGAATATCATATATCTTGTGGAAGCCAAAAAACATTGATCCCATAGAAAGCAGAGGATAGAACAGTGGTTACTAGAGGCAGGGAAAGGGAGGGGAGAAGGCAGGATAGCCAAAGGCCTGTTAACAGATACAAAAGCACAGGTAGATAGGAGAAATTCACTGAACTCCTGGTTCCAAGCGATCTGCCTGCCTTGGCCTCCCAGCTACTTGGGAGGCTGAGGCAGGGGAATCACTGGAACCTGAAAGGCAGAGATTGCAGTAAGCCAAGATCAAGCCACTGCACTCAGCCTGGTGACAGAGTGAGACTCCGTCTGGAACAAAAAAAAAAAAAAAAAAGTGGCAGGATGCGGTGGCTTGGCCTGTAATCCTAGCGCTTTGGGAGGCCAAGGCAGGTAGATCACTTGAAACCAGGAGTTCAGGACCAGCCTGGCCAACATGGTGAAACCCTGTCTCTACCAAAAATACAAAGAATTATCCATGTGTGGTGGTGCACGTCTGTAATCCCAGCTACTCAGGAGGCTGAGGCATGAGAATCGCTGGATTCCAGGAGGCGGAGGTTGCAGTGAGACAAGATCGCACTACTGCACTGCAGCCTGGTGACAGAGCAAGACTCCGTCTCAAAAACACATAAAAAAACAAAAAGCAAAGAAAAAGCCCAATCACATCTCTAACTTCAGGGTACAGAAATGCCATTAAAGGTGTCTCAAGAAAAAAAAAAGAAGATATCAAAATGGAGAAGAAATATCAATTAAGGGAAAGGGTATCTTGCCAGTTAATGAAGAGAATTTCGCGTATTTTGATTTGATCTCACGTTCCATTTTTTTCTGTTTTAAAAAGCATAATCGCCAAGCAATTTCACAGCTATGATTCTTTCCTACGGAAATAGAAGAATGCTAGGATATATGTAAGAAAATTTTACTCCTGCCTTATTTAATGACAAACACTGAAGATTACTGAGTATAGCTAAGGAAATGGCTAAATAAATTAGTATGTCTGTATTATGGAACAGTCTGTAGCCATTTAAAAAAATAATAATGTTAGGAAGCTCATGTGCTGCCATGGAATAATGATAACATTCTTGTGCTTTAAAAAAAAAGTGCACATACAGAAAAAGGTCTGGAAGACTGCATCTTAGGAATATAACTGGTAAGCGACACAACAAGAATTAACTAGCCAGAGGCAATAAGAGATGTAAACTGCACGGATTACTTTCAATTTTGAATCATTAAGAGTTGTTTCCCCAAACACACATGTATTACTTTTATAATATAAAAATGAAACCAAAAACTTTTTTGTCCTATATCTTCACATTTTTCTAGATACGATGCTTGGCTTATATGAAAATCTAGGTTGCCCTTGATTGTGATAATTTTCACAATCAAGGGCAACCTAATTCTCTGATTTAGGCTGTTTTTACTGCCTTTCAAGTATCTTATCTGAATTCTTCAATACTAGTCCTCATGAACACACTGGAAGAAAGTAATCCCTCTCTACACCTATTTCACTAGAGCATTTCTTCCACCCTAAAAAACTACTAGATGGTGGCTCACATCTATAATCCCAGCACTTTGGGAGGCCAAGGCAAGCGGATCACTTGAGCTCAGGAGTTCTGAGACCAGCCTGGGCAACGTGGCGAAACCCTGTTTCTACAAAAAATACAAAAACTAGCCAGGAGTAGTGGTGCACGCCTGTAGTTCCAGCCACTTGGAAGGCTGAGGTGGGAGGATTGCTTGAGCCCAAGAGGCAGAGGCTGCAATAAGCAGAGATCACATCATTGCACTCCAGCCTGGATGAAAGAGGGAGACCCTGTCTTAAAAAAATAAAAAATACTAGACAAATTATATAATAAAAGAGCCAGTGTAACACTAAGAGTCAATATAGCACTGAGAGGAAGCAGCAAACTGAAACGTATCAAACAACAAAGCTGTAAAATATGCAAAGAAAAATCGACATAAATGAATGAGAAAGACAAATCCACAATTATTATCAGAGATCTCTCTCTCAATAATCAAAAGAACTAGACAGAAAAATCAGAAAGGACAAAGAAGGACTCAGCACCACCATGAACCAATAAAATCTAATCAACATTTATAGAGCACTCCACCCAACAAGATAATATATATTTGTTCTAAGTGTCAATAGCAGAAAATATCCAAACACATGGAAACTAAACAACACACTTATAAATGACCCACTGGTCAAAGAGTAAGTTTCAAAGGACATATAAATTACAATGAACTAAATGAAAATTAAAATGAAATACACCAAAATTTATGGGATACAACTAAGGCAATGTTGAGACAAAAATGTAATTGCTTTAAATGCATATGCTAGGAAACAGAAAAAGTTCCCAATAATCTAAGCTCCACCTCAAACACTTAGAAAAAGAGCAAAAAAAAAGAAGGAAATAATAAAGAGCATAAATAAATAAAATTGAAAACAGAAAAGCAAGAGTGGGTGGATCACCTGAGGTCAGGAGTTCGAGACCAGCCTGGCCATCATGGTGAAACCCCATCTTTAAAAAAAACAAAAACAAAAACAAAGAATGGGTCTTTAACAAGATCAATAAAATTGACAAACCTCTAGCAAGACTGACCAAAAAGGCAAGGACACACACACACACACACACACACACCCCACACCACACACGATTAGCAACATCGGGAATGAAACAGGAGATATCACTACAGATCCTGCAGACATCAAATGGATAATAAGGAAATACTGTAAACTCTACACATATTAATTCAGCAAGTTAGATGAAATGGGCCACTTCCTCAAAAAACACAAACTACCACAACTTACACATACAAAACAGATCACTTGAATAGCCCTATAAATATTCAGGAAATGAAATGCATAATCTAAAAACTCCCAAAAAAGAAATCTCTAGGCCCATATGGTGTCATTATAAAATTCTGCCAAATATTTAAATTAAAAACAATTCTATACAATCTCTTTCAGAAAACAGGAAATTTTCCAACTGATTTTAAACTACTGCTAGCCTGATACCAAAACCAGACCAAAGCAGTACAAAAAAAGAAAACTACAGACCAACATCGCTCATGAACATACAAACAAAAATCCTTAACAAAATATTAGTAAACAAATTCAGTAATACATATATATTTTAAAAAGATCAAGTAGAATCTATTCTAGGAATGCAAGGCTGGTTCAATATTTAAATATCAATCAAGGTAATGCACCATATTTATAGGCTGAAGAAGAAAAATCACATGGTCACATCAATTGGTACAGAAAAGCACTGGACAAAATAAAACAATCATTCATTGTTTTAAAAAACAACTTAGGGCCGGGCGCAGTGGCTCACACCTGTAATCCTAGCACTTTGGGAGGCCGAGGTGTGTGGATTACCTGAGGTCAGGAGTTGAAGACCAGCCTGGCCATCATGGTGAAACTCTATCTTATTCAAAAATAAAAATTAAAAAAAAAAAAAAACTTAGAAAAATTGTAATAAGATTACTTTCTCAACTTGATTTTTTATATCTACGTAAAATACATAGCTTTCCCCCTAAGTTAAGGAACAAGGTAAGGATGTTCCCTCTTACCCATTTTACTTAATATAGTGCTAGAAATTCTAGCTAGTGTAATAAGGCAGAAGGAAATAAAAGGCATACATATCAAAATGAAGAAATCAAACTGTTACTACTTGTAGACAACATGACCAGCTACATAGAAAATAAATTCCAAGGAAATGACAAGGAGAAACCTCCTAAATAAATTCAGCAATGTTGGAAGATACACACACACACACACACACACACACACACACACACACACACAAAATGGTATTTCCATATACTAATAATGAACATAGAAACCAAAATTTAAAATATTATACCATTTACAATTGCTCCCCCCTAAAAAAACAACATATATACAAATAATTTTAACAAAACATGTACTGGACTGACATGCTGAAAACTATGTAACAGCAGCAAAAGAAATAAAGACTGAGTTCCCCAGGCTGAGAGGGCAAGCACAGCTGCTGGCCTCTGGGAAGCAAGGGCAATGGTGGGCAGCGGCAGGCAGTCACAGCACCAAGCATAGCCAAAAGCCCCTCCCATCTCTCCTCCACCCACCCTGCACCACCTGCAAGCCGTCAGCTCCACCCCAGCACTGCAAGTCTTACCTGACCATCTACCTGCCCACTGTCCCTGTGCCCACAGCATGGGGGGACTGATGAGTCAAAGAGAGTGTAGCCTGGCCACTTGACCTACTTACCCTGCTGTCTATTTCTGTAAGAGTTTACTTTTCTAAGAATGTTTGTATATACAACTTTTTATTAAAGCTGTCTCCAATTAACATTTGATCCTAAGAAGGATCTCTGGAAATTTGGGGGTTTTTGGTTTTGGCTTTTCTTTCTTCTTCTTCTCTTTAAAGACAGGCTGGAAGACCAGGCTGGAATACAGAGGCGCGATCACGGCTCACTGTAACCTGGAACTCCTAGGCTCAAGTGATCCTTCTGCTTCAGCCTCCCCAAATAGCTGGGACTACAGGTGCAGGCCACCTCACCAGGCAAGGTTTTTGGTTTTTGTATGTTTGTTTGCTTTGTTCTCTTTTTGTTGAGAGGGGGATCTCACCACGTTGTCCAGGCTGGAGGCTTCATTTCTAAGTCTTTTTATTCCCTCCTTGTTGGCTTTAGGATTTCAGATACCCCTGCTGGTTTAGGCTCCCAGAGGGCCTTCTGGGCCCCACCTTAATGAGGCAGCTACCTAGTAAGTCTGACATGGCTGTCTGTCAGTGGCCCACCGCTCCAGTCTCTCCCCATGTTGCATCCTGCCCAACAGGAAGCAGAAAACACTGCGTTCGGCAGTGGGAGGTACTCTCCACATAAAGCAACTTCCCCTGGTGCTTCCCAGCCACCCCTATGACCTGGTGACAGACTTGGGAGAGCAGCTGAGTCCCTCAGCTTTCAGTTGTAGCAATCCCACACTCCTACCCCAGGGGGTCAGGGAGGAGTTCCATGACCTCCTGGACGGGGACTTCATCCTTTCCAGTTTGCTGTCCCAGCAGGGGTCAGTAGGCACCACTGTGTCCTTGCTGGCGTCAACCAATCATCCTCCCCGCCGAGCAGCAGCCCCGTCAGTGCCGGTCACTGGCCACTCTGGCTATCCATGCAGGCCAGGGGCATCCAGGCACAGGACTGAGCAGCGTGGCCTCTTTACAGCCAGCCAGGAGTTTGGACCCCTCCCACAGCTCCCTTCAACCTGGACGACTTCAACAACCTGAGCCTCCTGTGCAGCTTCACGGCCGGGCTCCCGCGCCCAGAATTGAACCCCTATACACTCCACTGCAACCAGGAGGCTGATGGACAAGTTCCATGTGGACAGCCTCGCGGAGGGCCTCTGGTGGCGAGTTCGGCTGGTCTTCAGTGTTACCAAAGGCAGCCCTGGCAGTACTCACCCAGCAGTGGAGGCACCTTACAGCCACAGGCGCCGCACGCTGGCCCATGGAGGCCCACCTGGGCACAGGGCCCCCTCTCAGCAGTGCCCAAAAGCGAATTACCCCCGGGCAACAGCTCCCCAACAGGACTTTTCCCACCCTGGGTCCCTGCTTGAGCAGCAGGGTCTGTCACCCTGTGCTGCTGCTCCTCTGGAAGCAGCATCCAGCCCAACTTCCCACTCTTCCTGCCCGACCAGATGCAGCCACAGGTCCCGCTGCTCCATTACCAAGAGCTCAAGGCACCCTGTTCCTGCATCCCTGAGTAGCACAAGCCAAAAAGGACCACTACCCACACTTGCAATTACACAGGCAGCGGCAAAACCTACACAGAGAGCGCTCGCCTCAAGACACACCTGCAAACCTACACAGATGAGAAACCTTACCACAAGGACTGGGATGTCCATGAGTGGAAATCTGTCCTCTCAGATGAACTGACCAGGCACTACCGCCAACACACAGGGAACAGCCCATTCCAGTGCCAGAAGTGCAACCCTCGATTTTCCAGGTCAGGCCGCTCTGCCTTCCACATGATGCTCTTTTAAATCACAAACTGTGGATATGACCCACACCGCCAAAAGAGAATTCAGTAGCTTTACTTTTGACACTGTCTCCCCAATGAGAGAAGGAGCCCACCTGGGAAGCACTTCAATCATGGTTAAGTGCCCAAGTGAGTCAACTTGTGAATGAATAGTCAGGAAAAATTAGGCTACAGTAAGTAATCAAGTGTGGTATACTGGCTGGCAGCGGTGGCTCACACCTGTAATCCCAGCACTCTGACAGGCTGAGGCAGGTGGATTACTTAAGATCAGGAGTTCAAGACCAGCCTGGCCAACATGGTGAAACCCTGTCTCTACAAAAGTACAAAAAAAAAAAAAAAAAAAAAAAAAAGCCAGGCATGATGGTGCATGCCTGTAATCCCAGCTGCTCAAGAGTCTGAGGCAGGAGAATTGCTTGAACTTGGGAGGTGGAGGTTGCAGTGAGCCACTGCACTCCAGCCTGGACAACAGTGAGACTCCATCTCAAAAACAAACAAACTAGACTGTGTGGTATTGGCAAGAGACAGACACAAGATCAATGGAACAGAATGGAGAACCAGGAAAGACAGCCACACAAACATGCTCAGCTGACTTTGTACAAAGGTACAAAAGCAATTAAATGGAAAAAAGGATGGCCATTTCAACAAATAATGCTTGGGCAATTGGCTCTCCACAGGGGGAAAAAAAAAATCTGAATCCAAGTCTTGCACCCAAAGCTCAGCAAAGAGTTCTTAGACTTAACACCAAAAGCACTGCCACAAAAGAAAAACTTGATAAATTCTACATCATTATTCCAGAAATTGTTCTCAGATGCAGCATGCGGGTGTGCTCTTTGTGAAACTCCACCATGGTGTACCGTGGCCAGGGCCAGAAAGTGCAGAAGGTTATGGTGCAGCCCATCAACCTCATCTTCAGATACTTACAAAATGATTTTGATGAGTATATGAACCTCGTATTAGATGACGCAGAAGAGATTCATTCTAAAACAAAGTCAAGAAAACAACTGGGTCGGATCATGCTAAAAGGAGACGATATTACTCTGCTACAAAGTGTCTCCAACTAGAAACGACCAATGGAGTGAGAAATTGTTGAGAAGGATACATTTTGTTTTTAGACGTCCTTTGTTCAGTATCAACATTTATTCATATTGTTTTGATTACCCCTATGTTATTACAAGATGTCAATAAATGATATGGGATTGTTTGTATTTAAAAAAAATTCTACATCATTAAAATCAAAATATTTTCCCTTGCAAGCAACCACATTACGATGATAAAAAGACAAGCTATACAGTGGGAGAAAATATTAGCAAACAGCAAATCCGCCAAAGGACCAGCATACGTAAAGTACTCTCAAAAGCAACAGTAGAGGCCAGGCACAGTGGCTCACAATTGTAATACCAGCATCTTGGGAAGCTGAGGCAGAGAGACGGCTTGAGGCCACGAGTTCAAGACCAGCCGAGACAACGTAGCGAGACCCCCATCTCTACAAAAAATGTAAAAACTAGCCAGGCGTGATGGCATGTGCCTCTAGTCTCAGCTACTTGGGAGGCTGAGATGAAAGAACTGCTTACACCCAGGAGGCTGAGGCTGTAGTGGGCCATGATCACGTCACTGCACTCAAGACTGGAGGAGAAAGCAAGACCCTGCCTCAACAACAACAACAAAAGTTAATATAGGCAATCCTATTAGAAATGGACAAAAGACTTGGAAAAACATTTCACTGAAGACGTCATTAGTCATTTGGAATATGCAATTTAAGACCACCCTGGGGCATCACGACATACCTATCAGAATGAATAAAATTAAAAGTAGTATCAACACCAAATGCCAATGAGGTGCAGAGAAAATGAATCCCTCATCTACTACAAATAGGAATAAAAAATGGTACATCCAGGCCAGGCATGTTGGCTCACACCTGTAATCCCAGCAGTTTGGCAGGCCAAGCCAGGCAGATCACTTGAGGTCAGAAGTTGAAGACCAGCCTGGCCAACACAGTGAAACCCCGTGTCTACCAAAAATATAAAAAATTAGCTGGGTGTGGTGATGTGTGCCTGTAATCATAGTTACTTGGGAGGCTGAGGCAGGAGAATCACTTGAACCTGGGAGGCAGAGGTTGCTGTGAGCCAGGATCAAGCCACTGCACTCCAGCCTGGGCGACAGAATAAGACCCCATCTCAAAAAAAAAAAAAAAAAAAGGTTCATACACATTGGAAAACAGGGCAGCAATATCTTAAAAATATCTTAAAAACTAAACATGCAACAGCCATACAACTCTGCAAGAGCACTCCTGGACATATATTCCAGAGAAAAGAAGATGATGTTCACATAAAAAAGTTTAAAAATAAAGAAAACCTGGCTGGGTGCGGTGGTGCATGCCTGTAATCCCAGGACTTTGTGAGGCTGAAGTGGGTGGATCACCAGAGGTCAGGAGCTCGAGACCACCCTAGCCAACATGGCGAAACTCTGCCTCTACTAAAAATATAAAAATTAGCCAGGCATGGTAGTGGGTGCCTGTAATCCCAACTACTTAGGAGGCTGAGGCAGGAGAATCACTTGAACCCGGGATGGGGATGTTGCAGTGAGCCAAGATCATGCCACTGCACTCCAGCTTGGGCAACAGAGAGAGACACCCCCCCATCAAAAAACAAAAAAGCCCTGTGCACAAATTTTTATAGCAGCCTGATTCGAGATAGCCAAAAACTGGAATTAACCCAGGTGTTTTTCAACAGGTAAATAAAAAACTTGTGATATTTTCATACCATGAACTACTACTCAGCAATAAAAGTGAACAAACTTGATAAAAACATCTTGGATAAATCTCCAGAGAATCATGCTGAATGAAAAAAAAGCCAATCCTTATGGTGACTCTAGATAACCTCAGGCTAATCACACACCTCCGCATGGTGGCAACAACCCATTCAAACGTCTACCATGTCAACTTTTGATGACAGTCACTCTGCCTACCATGGTGACCATGGGTGACAGGAATGAGGGTTTGATTCAGGAGTGAGAGCCTGAGAAATGGCTACCACATCCAAGGAAGGCAGCAAGCATGCAAATTATCCACTCCCAAATCAGGAAGTAGTGACAAAAAATAATGCAGGACTCACTGAAGACCCTTCAAATTTTTTTTAAAAAAATTTTTAAATTTATAATATAAAATTTAAGAAAAAAGAAAAAAGCCAATCCAAAGGTTACATACTATATCATTCCATTTACGGAGCATTCTTCAAATGACAAAATTACAGAGATCAAAGAACAGATTAGTGGCTGACAAGGGTTAAGGAAGAAGTTGGGGAAGGAGGAAACTAGGTGTGGCTACAAAAGAGCAACAAACGTGAGGAATCCTTGAAGTGACAGAAATGTTCTGTATCTTCACTGTATCAATGTCAATATCCTAGTTCTAACATTGTACTGTAGTTTTTCCATATATCACCATTGAGGGGAACTGGATAAAGTACAGACAGGATCTTTCTGCATTATTTATACAACTGCATGTGAATCTACAATTATCTCAAAATAAAAAGTTTGATTTTTTTAAAAAAATGGTAGAAGTTCCATCTGAAGTAGCATTTATGGCCAGGTATTGTGGCTCATGCTTGTAATCTCAGCACTTTGGGACAGGGAGGCAGAAGGATCACTGGAGGCCAGGAGTCTGAGATCAACCTGATCAACATAGTGAGACTCCATCTCTATGAAAAAGAAAAAGGAAGAGAGGGAGAGGGAGAGGAATGGGGTGGGGGGAGGGAAGAAAGGAGGGAGAGAGAGAGAGGGAGAGGGAGAGAGAGAAAGAGCATTTATACAACAGCTTCCAAACAATACAATACTGTATCTGAAAACTGGTCGTTAGGATTCTTGGCATTTGTCTTAAAAAAAAAAAAAGAAGAAGAAATAAGTCTTATTTTGGGCAGCCAAAAATCATTACTTGGAAGCACACTTTGTCATGAGAGGCACAAAAGGGCACGTTCCTAATCAACAGGATATATTCAATCTACAGTTAGTAGCACAGTTATCTGTCACTCCCCAAAACCAGTTATCCATCAAGAATTCTGAGTCCTAAACTAGGCTGAGTTAAAATAGAGGTACATCCTCCTTTCAAAAGATCCACTTTAGGAACCACCAGATTTGTTCCCAAAACAATGCACTGGTGTGCCAAAACATGTTTTACCTTTCAAAGGACCTCTTTGTAGCATGCTTCCTCAGCACGTTTTCAAGGAACCTTCTGATTAAAACTCCACTTAGCTCTTCGTTTTCAGAATCTCATCAGCCTCAGCCATATGTATCACTCCACCATGGGACCAAGTAACTCAGTTTCACAAGGGAAGACACTGAGGCTTAGTCACGTGACCTGCTGGGGATCCCGTCTCCTAACTCCTATACCACTGCTCTTGTTCAAGTCCATCATTCCTGCTATTCCAACTTTAAACCACCACTCTGGTGGGATTCTCCTCCATTTAGACCTTACACTATACAGAGACTGTTAAACTGAACCCTGGAGGACACAGCCCTCACGAAATCCAGAGATAGAGGCACTTAGGACAGCTGCTTTAAAGTACTGGTGAGGAACACCCAGGTCCATCACGCTGTGAAATGGGAGAGAAGAACAGGCCCTTCAGGCAGGAGCTGGCCACATTCTCTTTCCAGCTCTGTCCCTCAGTGGACGTTCGCCTTCACCAACTATCTTACCTATGTGTTGGCTTTTTTACCTTCAGCAAAACAGCAGCAACAACAAAAATATTCACTTCCTCTTCAATTAAAGAAAGAGTACAATGAGATGACGTGAATGTTCACGTTCCTCAAAAATGAAGCATGAATTACACACGTGGCTGGATGATCATAACAACCATCCCAGGACCATCCTTCTCTGGGGTTCGTATTCTTTTCAGTATTTACCACCCCTCTGCAATGGAAGGGGACAGTTTTAAGAGATTCACTGATTTGCCTGAAGTCACAGAATTCGACCTCTGTCTCACCTGTTTCTAAATCCTTGTGTAGTCTTCTGGGTGTCACATGCTGCTATTCCTAATCATTAGGAATGCATTAGGGATATAGGGAAAGAAAAGGCTTAATGTCTAAAATCAAGTAGGCCGGGGTTTTTCTACATCAGCAATATTGGCATTTTAAATGGAATAATTCTTTGTTGCAGGGGCTGTCCTGTAGGATATTTAGCAGCATCCTGGGATTCTAACCACCAGAGGCCAGTAGCATTCTTCTCTGCCAACCTGAGACAACCAAAAATGTCTCCAAATGCTGCCAGATGTCCCCTAGGGAACATAAGTGCCCATGGTTGAAAACCACTGTGCTTTACATATAACATACAAATACCTGGAAACGCAAACAATCACCTACAAGGAAAACTTTAGAGAAGGCCTAATTTTCCTCAAATATCTGAAAAATTTCCACGTAAAAACAGGAATGGATTTGGCATACCAGGGAACAGACCTATAGCCAGTGGGTTGAAGGTACATAATAATAAAATCAGCTAACATTTATGCTTCCTATGTGCCAGATACTGTTTAGCACACTTTGCAGTATTATTTTATTTAGTCTTCACAATAACCCTGAGAGGTCAGTAGTACTGGCTCCTCTTTACAGGAGAAAAAACTGAGGCTCAGAAGTGATAAAAGAATTTGCCCAAGGACCAAGAGCTAATAGCGAAAGGCGGAACTCATACTCAAACCAAGGTCCAATACTGAGCCCAAGCTCTTAATTGCCAAGTATTATGAGCATAACAAATTAAGGATTTTACCTCAGTAAAATAAAGAAAACAAACAACTTTTTGACTTAAAAACTGTTTCTTTCATAAGGAGATTTCTCAAAGACTAAAAACAGAACTACCATATGACCCAGCAGTTCCACTACTGGGTATCTACCCAAGGAAAAGACATCATTATACAAAAAAGACATCTGTACTTGTATGTTTATTGCAGCACTATTCACAATACCAAAGTGATGGAACTAACCTAAGTGTCCACCAATGGTTGATTGGATAAAGAAAATACGGTATATATACACCATGGAATACTACACAGCCATAAAATAAGAATGAAATCAGGCTGGGCATGGTGATTCATGCCTGTAATCCCAGCATTTGGGGAGGCTGGGGCAGGTGGACTGCTTGAGTCCAGGAGTTCAAGACCAGCCTGGGCAACATAGACAAGAACCCATGTGTATGAAAAAATGTTTAAAAATCAGCCAGGTGCTGCAGTACACATCTACAGTTCCAGGTACTCGGGAAGCTGAGGTGAGAGGATCACCTGAGCCCAGAGGTCGAGGCTGTAGAAAAGAAAAGAAAGAGGAAGAAAGAAAGAAAGAAAGAAAAAGAAAATCAAGAGACAGCACATTTATACAACAGCTTTCAAACAATATAATACTATATCTGAAAACTGGTCATTAGGATTCTTGGTGTTTGTCTTTTTAGTGACATACTAAAAAGTATGTAGCGAGACACTGTCTCAAAAAAAAAAAAAAAAGAATGAAATAATATCCTTTGCAGAAACATGGAGCTAGAGGCCATTATCCTAAGCAAACTAATTCAGAAACAGAAAATCAAATACTGCATGTTCTTATTTGTAAGCGGGAGCTGAGCAATGGATACACATGGACATAAACATGGAAATAACAAAACACTGTGGACTTGAAAAGGAGGAAGATCGAGGGAGGTTGAAAAATCAGCTGCTGGGTACAACATTCACTGCTTGGATCATGGGTGCACTAGAAGCCCAGACCCCACAGTGTGCAATACATCCATGTTACAAGCACGCACATGCACCTGATGCTAAAGTAAATTTTTTTTAAAAGAACAACTGTTTATGTAGCAAACAGTGCTTTTCACAGCCACCATCTCAATCCTATCTGTCCAGATCAGAAACGCCTACCTTCATAACTTTCAGGGAAGTCTCTGCTCTGAACCCCACTGAGCCCCTGTGTACAACACCGAATCCTTCCTATTTCAAGTTACTCAAACTCACTAACTTCCTACTTAGATGCTTCCATGAGAGCAGGCAATCAGCTTCTCACATATATACTCCCCCACAAAGCCTTGCACATACTAGGGCTCAATAAACACTTTCTGAATAAATGTTCCCGAGGCAGAAAGCCTCCCGTACTACTTCTGCCCTCCAAAGCCCACACCATGAGAGATGTTTAAGCAAGCACCTCTAAGAGATGTGATTCTTGCATTTGAGCTGAAGATGTTACTGGATATGCGCTGAGTTTTTTCCCAACTCTGAGAATCTGAGTCAGGAAAAGGCAGAAAGGGACAGATGAGACACAACATAGCCTGCTGGCTACATCTTCTACTAAGCGACCAAGGACTCCCTTAACTAGGATCAGAAACCATGTGTCAGGGACTACATTTATGTGCATATGTGTATGTACATACTTACATGTACACGTACACATATACACATATACATGTATATCTGCAAATGCCTATCTATCAGTTCCCTCTGTAAGAAATTAAGCAGACAGGCAAGGCGCAACGGCTCACGCCTGTAATCCCAGCACTTTGGAAGGCCAAGGCAGGCAGATCACTTGAGGTTAGGAGTTTGATACCAGCCCGGCCAACACGGTGAAACGCTGTCTCTACTAAAAACACAAAAATTAGCTGTGCATGAGGGCAGGCACTTGTAATTCCAGCTACTCGGGAGGCTGAGGCAGGAGAATCGCTTGAACCCGGGAGGGAGAGGTGGCAGTGAGCAGAGATCGCACCTCTGCACTCCAACCTTACAGAGTGAGATTGTCTCAAAAAAAAAAAAAAAAAAAAAAAAGAAAGAAAGAAATTAAGCAAACAGCACCAAGGTTTCTGAGGCCCTGAAGCCAACACAGGATGTACAAATAATTAAGAGTCTCTTTCTTCCCCTGGTATATGAACCAGGTAAGGCAAATAATGCTCTACAGTAACGCTTCTTATAAAATACCAGCATACCTACCGCCAACCAGTTCTACATCCCACAGGTATCAGCGTCTGACACCCTTTCAAGGAAGTGCCCAGTAGCCAAGCCCTGTTCTTGGAAGAAATGGTAGCTCATATGTGCAAGATGCTTTGAAGAGATGCTCACATACAGTGGAGGGAGAGAAGCAGCAGCATCTTTTGGAACATTAAATATTAAATTGGGGTCCACCTGTCAAGAGAAAAATCCCTAAATAGAACTAGATTCCTTTTAGAAAGCCCAGGTTTCCAGGCTATACTTCCATTTCTCTTTAAGAAAAAAAAAAAAAAAAAAGGTTATGCCTACTGTTTATAGAAAACAGAAGCCCATCTTATTACCATATCCAGCTAGTGCCAAGTTCTCTGAGCTAACCTGGGGGTAAAGTGGATGGAGAGCTGGCTGAGAATGCCACAGAGCAATCAAGCAAACACTTTGCCCAAGGGTCAAACTAAGTAGAAAAGTCGTGGCATAAACCATTGTGGTCTCTCCTTAACTTTCTCAATGTTTTTGAGCAGGAGAGAGAGGACAGGAACCACCAACACAAGTTCTTCCTACCATCACTAGGTTTCTCACCACTGTACCTGGGATATTCTGGTTCTTTCCTTCCTAACCTTCTAACTCCATTGATGGCATGGCATCTCCTGCCCATTATGCGCAACCAATCACCACCCAAGAGAGGCAGAGATCTAACTATACAAACAAAATGCATTCAGACAGATGATAAAACAAGAACCAGTGCAAAATGAAACACATCAGCACCACCCAGGAAGCTCCCAGGACCAACCACAATCACTCTCCTTCAATTTACAGACAGGTTTTTTCCTTTTCTCCTGATTACTTACTTTCCCAACTTGGGATAACCACCAGTCAGGAGCTTTTAAATGAATGTATCTCATTCTAGGGGGCTAAGTGTAAACCAGGGCCAACTGAAAACCCGCGCCATTTAAGCGATGTGGATTTAAATGGGGCCTATTTTTTTTTTTTAAGGTACCTTTGTAGAGCAAAAATCGGCTTGGAGGCCTGCAGTTTAGCGCTTGTCACCAGCCCCTTTTCTAAAGTCAAGGCAATTAGGCCCATGACTGTTAAAAATCTGTCTCAAAGCTCTTGTCCTGCACACATCAATCACAGTCACGGCTGAAAACAAATACAGAATTTTAAAAATTTATCCACACCCAAGGACAACTGTGAGGGCGGCCGAGAAATCATGGCGACAGAAACAGCCGGTGTCCAAGGGGGCAGCTGCTTCTGAGACCTGCTTTGAGACAGGGCTGAGAACCAACCCGAAGTACTTTTCTCTCCCCATGTCTCTCCCTCGGCTCATTCACCATATTTCGGTCCAACAAACTGTTTTTCTCCTTTGAGAGGTTTATGGCGAGGGCAAGAGGGGCTGAAGGGAAGCGAGGGGGCAACGCCAGGGATTTGCTGCTACACGTAAAGCCGGAAAACGTGCAGATGTTTACTACCAGCGCCCTGGAGACGCCAGCGCAGCGCGCAGCTGAGCGCTCCCCTCGGGCCCCGACCCCGCCTCCCCCACCGTTTGTGCGCTTTCGGCTTTGGAAGCGACGCGCCACCTGCCTTCCCCGACGCGCTCGCCGGACACCGAGCCCCTCAACCAACGCCGCGCGGGCCCCCAGGACCTCAGCTCCGTCTCCCCTCAACCCCCGCGCCCACGCCGCGCGCCGCCCACTCCAAGTTACCTCGGAGGCCCGGGTTGTCGTCTCTGGCCCGAATCTTTCGGATTTTGACTGGGCGCCCGCTCAGGGTAGACAGGACCAGACGTTGGCGCAAGAAGTTGCACCCCGCGTAGCTGAGGGAGTGCGCCTGAGTCGCCATGTGCGCGCCCTCCGCAGAGAAGTGGGCAGCCCGAGAGCGGCGACTTCGGACAGACGCGGGACTCGTGACCCCGGCGGTGGTGGTGGCGGCGACACCGACGGCGGCGGCCCGGGCTGCCTCCCACAGCCCCGACGCGTCCACGTGGTTTGGAACAGGAAGACGGAGCGACTAGACACCGGGTCAGAGGGGAGCGGGGCGGAGCTAGTGGCCGCCTCCCCGCCTCCCCGCCGAGCCGGGGCGGCCCCTGCTCCGGGCCACGCCGCTATTGGCCCGCGCAGGATCAGGGCGGTGCCCGCGCCGCGCCTCCATTGGCTCGCGCTGAAGCTGGGCGGTGCCCAAGCCGCGCTGCCGTTGGTCCGTAGAGGAGCTAGGCGGTGCCCGGGCCCTGGCAACAGCGCGCGGCTGGAGTGAACGCGTGAGGGTGGCCCGGGAACCCCGGCGCGGGACTTGCCAGTCGGGGCAGTCTCCTCTGAGTACCTCCTGGCGTGGTAGCAAGGGGAGATGGCGGACTGATACTGATACCTACGACGTGCTGGATTCTTAGCATCACTACTTACGGCAACTACTAGGGTGAAGATGCTGTTATCTACCCCACCTCTTACTATGAGAGAAAACAGGGTTGGCGCACTCACCCTATCGCAGGGATGCTGCTCAGCGCACTGCCGGCGCAGTCCCGCAGCTCCAGGCTGTAACCTTGCAAGGCAGAGCCTTCCTGTCTTACTCTTGGAGAAAGGCTCGAGGAATATTGCAAAGCTTACAGTGGCAGCCTGTACTGAGACCCGAGTCCTCCGACAGCAAGCCGTTGCTTATTTTATTAAGAGACACCTCTTTGCCCCTTTCTTACGGGTCTCTTCGTTTATCGTCACTGCGTTTCATGCCTAGTCAGGTCCTCCTACCTCGCATGCCTCAAGACAGATAGTTGTAATAACTTCACACACACACACACACACACACAATGCTTTTTCCCTCTTTCCCGTCCTCCTCCAATCCTGCACAAGAAAATGTTCCCAAACGTTGGATTATTTTACTTCCCTACTCAAAAACCTTCTAAAATTTACAGGTAATTAACAAATGACTACACAAGTAGGAGTACAATGTCATAGTAACGTGGGTTTGTAGCCATTCTTGGATAACACCCACCAGACCATGAGTTCCAGAATGCATGGGGATGCGCGCGGGGAAGGGAGGCGGGTATGAGAGTGTCTGAAAGAGGTGGGAGCTTGAGTAAGATTAAAGGATGTAGCTAGCCTTGTGTAAACAATAGTGCGCTATAAAGTGGCAGGTTAGTAGAAATGTAGGCAGAATGTAATAGAATCTCTGAAGTCCATTGAGGAAGGTGAGTAATCTATTTATATTAATGCCATGTCTGGAGATTGCCTTTTAGGGAGCTAACATTGGTCGTGTGGGGAGTGTTGGAAAAGGTCCAGGACCCCTGAGGGCCTCTCCTGAATGCTGATGTGGGGGTTGTGAAAGCAAGGAGAGAAGCTATCACACCAGGAATGGATCTTTTATATATCATCTCAATTAAATATGCAACAACTTTAAGAAAACAACCGTTATCCTCTGTAACAGACCCTGTCAGTGCCCTATTCATATACTTTCAGATGTCACTATTTTCAGTCCAAACCTCCTTAATTTTCTTCCACCAGCACCTATATCTCTTTGTGTGAAGGTATTTTCCACCTGCAGGCAGGGAACTCAACAGGCCAACAGTAGTGGGAAATTAATGCCCCTCAGAGTCTTCAACTAATTACTGACTGGAGTTGATATACAAATACTTATAAATACCCCAGCTCCCTTAACCCTTGGATGAGAAATCTCTGCGATGTCAGTTCTACAGTGTTGTCCCCAAGGAGTTTTAAGCTTCAGCTGCCCACAGTGGTAACTTGCTTAAGTACATTTTACCAGCTTCTTTCCTTTGCCTGTATCACTTCCCAGCTCCCTCCTGATATGTCCTGGAATTTGCTCCCAAAGAAACTACTTGCACTCATTATTTTAGGATCTTCTGGACAACCCCAAACTAAATCATGACTTAAACTTTGAGAACTGAGGTTCAGAAAGAATAAATGCCCTGCTTAAAATGACTATTAGCTGGTAAATGGCAGAACCAGAATAAAAAAAACTTAACTCTCACCTGCACGGTGGCTCACACCTATAATCCCAGTATTTTGGGAGGCTGAGGTAGGCAAATCATCTGAGGTCGGGAGTTGGAGATCAGCCAGGCCAAAATAGAGAAATCCTGTCTCTACTAAAATTACAAAAATTAACCTGGTGTGGTGGCACATGCCTGTAATCCCAGCTACTCTGGTACATGCCTGTAATCCCAGCTACTCGGGAGGCTGAGACACAAGAATTACTTGAACCTGGGAGGTGGAGGTTGCAGTGAGCCAAGATCACGCCACTACCCTTCAGCCTGGGCAACAGAATGAGACTCTCAAAATAACAACCAAATCTCTCTCTCTGTCTCTTTCTCTCTCTCTCTCTCTCTCTCTCTCTCCCCCTACACACACACCCCGTCTCATATTGAAGTTTCTATCTGGTTCTATCACATAGAGAGCACTAGCTGTTCCTGCTGACAACCAGCATCAACCACCAGTCAGGGTACTGAGCAAGCATTCAGATGATTCCAGTCCCCAGCCAGCCTCTGACCATTCTTTGGAGCCATCCTAGCTGATGCCATATGGAGCACAGATGAGCAGTCCTCACTGAGCCCTTCCCAAATTGCATATCCATAAACTAAATAAATAATTGTTACTTTTGAAGCTATAAGTTTGGGAGTAGTTTGTTGCATAGTAATAAATAACTGAAACAGACTTAGTGTGGTGCTTTAGTATTGTTTCAACTTAGGTAAACTGTAAACTACATATTCCTGAATTCCCTTCCCTGTATAATTCTGGGTTAGCAAGCCACAGAGACATCTTGCATAAGATTATTGAAGGACTGTTGAGAGTGAGGCTCTATGCTAAGGGCTTTACATACACATCTCATTTGGTCCTCACACCGATCAACTCAAAAGTTGGATAAGAAATAAATAGAGATTTATGATACAATCTCTCTACTTTTATTTATATTTGAAATTGTTCATTATAATTTTTTTGTTCATTATAAATTGTTCATTATAAATTTTTATATAATTTTTTACAATAAATGGTAAATTATATATACTTGCTTCATAATTGCTTTCACAAATATTTCCGTCCTGATAAAGACAAAAGTCTATTTGACTCAGCCACAAGGCATTGTATCTAGGGGCCAGAGTAGAAATGAATTATTCTCAGTCCACAGAGAAAGTTGTTCAAGACTACACGTCCACCCACCCTGCTATCTCATCATCTCCTTTGCTCAAACCATCAGAGACACAAGGTCTTTTTTCCACCGCAGTTTGAAACTAATGCTTGCACTGTTCCAGCTTTAGGATGAATTTCTGTGTTCAGTGCTCCTCCTCTGGGCCACCACGATAACTAGTCACAGCTACATTTTTACTTACATACCCTTTACTAATGTGTTTATCTGGCAGCCTCTCTAACAACACTTTATGAGCCAGTGAGAGCAGGGACTGTGTCCTATCATTTAGAGCAGAAATAGCATCTTACAATTGTATCCCCAGTACTTACCACCTAGTAGGAGTTCAATAAAAGTGTGACTAGAATTGATTACTTCATGAGTTAATTGAAAAACACATGGCTAAAGCTGGGCACTGTGGCTCACGCTTGTAATCCTAGCACTTTGGAAGGCACTTGAGGCCAGGAGTTCGAGACCAGGCTGGCCAACATGGTGAAACCCTGTCTCTACTAAAAATACAAAAAATTAGCCAGGCTTGGTAGCGGGCGCCTGTAATCCCAGCTATTCAGGAGGCTGAGGCAGGAGAATCACTTGAACCCAGGAGGCAGAGGTTGCAGTGAGCCAAGATAGCACCATTGGATACCAGCCTGGGCGAAAAGGAGGGAAACTCCGTCTCAAAAAAAAGAAAGAAAGAAAGAAAAAGAAAAGAAAAGAAAATACATGGCTAGACTAAATCAGTAAACTCAAAAGTGTCTAAATCATTGGTTCTCAAGCATTACCATGCATCATAATTGCCTAGAAGGCTGTTTCGTTTTTTGAGACAGAATCTTACCCTGTCGCCCATGCTGAAATGCAGTGGCATAGTCTTCCCTCACTGAAACCTTTGTCTCCTGAGTTCAAGTGATCCTCTTGCCTCAGCCCTCCTAGTAGCTGGGACTATAAGCGCATGCCACCAGGCTAGGCTAATTTTTGTATTTTTACTAGAGACAGGGTTTCACCATGTTGGCCAGGGCTGACTCGAACTCCTGAGCTCAGGCAATCTGCCTACCTCGTGCTAGGATTACAGGTATAAGCCACCATGCCCTGCCAAGGGCTCGTTAAGACACAGATCTCTGGGCCTCATTCCCAGTTTCCACAGGATGTCTGGGGTAGAACTTGAGAATTTACATTTCTAACTACTTCCCTAGAGACATTAATGCTTCTGGCCTTAGGACCACATTTTGAGAAGCTTTAAAATTTTTAAAAACAAACAAAAAAAGATCTATAGGATGCTTTCAAGTGTACCAATATACACATAGTGGGTATCCCAGGAACAGAGAGAAAGAACGGGGTAGGGACAAGAGCAGCAGCTCACACCTGCACTTCCAGCACTTTGGGACGCCAAGGCAGACATTTCACTTGAGGCCAGGAGTTGGAGACCAGCCAGACCAACATGGGAAAATCCTGTCTCTATTAAAAATACAAAAATTAGTTGAGCGTGGTGGTAGACACATGTGATCCCAGCTAGCTACTCTCAAGGCTGAGGCAGGGGAATCACTTGAACCCGGGAAGTGGAGGTTGCAGTGAGCCGAGATCATGCCACTGTACTCCAGCCTGGGTGACAGAGTAAAACCCTGTCAGGAGAGGAAAGGAAAGGAAAAAGGGAAGGAAGGGGAGGGGAGGGGAGGAGAGGGAAGGAGAGGGAAGGAAAGTGGGGCGGGGGGGGGGGAAGAAAGAAGGAAAGAAAATGGGAAAAGATATTTCAGGTAAACGGAAACCAATAGAGAGCTGGAGAGGCTGTACTGATACCAGACAAACTAGATTTGAAGACAAACATTGTTATGACAGACAAAAAAAAGGATGTTTTATAAAAATAAAAAATCGACTTGTCGAGAACACAGCTACAAACGTATACCACCTACCAATAAAGCCCCAAAATATGTCAAACAAAAACGGGCAGAATTGAAGGGAAAAATAGATAATTATACAATCGTAATGGCTGGAGACTTCAATTTTCCAATCTCAATAATGAATAAAACAACCAGACAGAAAATAAATAATAAATTAGAAGATTTGAAGGAATCCTATAAATCAACACCCAACGGACGTATACAAAACACACCACACAACAACAGCAGAATGTACATGCTTCCCAAGTGTACACAGTGTATTCTCCAGGATAGAGTTGTGTTAGGCCAAAAACATGTCTCAGTAATATTTTTTTTTAAATTGAAACTATGCAAAGTATTGTCTCTGACCACAGTGGAATTAAAGTAGAAATTAATAACAAAATCATTTGAAAAACTTACAAACAATTGTTCCAGGAAGAAATTGCAAGAGAAATTAGAAAATACTTTCAGACAAAGATGAATCAAAATAAAGCATAGCAAAACTTAATGGATGTAGCAAAAGCAGTGTTCAGAAGAAAATTTGTAGCTGCAAATGCCTACTTTAAAAAAGAATAAAGACTATCTCAAGTCAAAAACCTATTATCCTATCTTTTTTCACTTGGTCCAATTTTTTTCTTTGTGTGTGTGTGTGTGTGTGAGAGTGTGTGTGTGTGTGTGTGTGTGACAGAGTCTCACTGTATCTCCCAGGCTGGAGTACAGTGGCACAATCTCAGCTCACTGCAACCTCCACCTTTCAGGTTCAAGCAATTCCTCTGCCTCAGCCTCCCAAGTAGCTGGCACTACAGGCACGCACCACCACACCCAGATAATTTTATTTTTAATGGAGATGGGTTTCACCATGTTAGCCAGAATGATCTCTATCTCCTGACCTTATGCTCCACCCACCTCAGCCTCCCAAAGTTTTGGGATTACAGGCATGAGCCACCACGCCCAGCTTTTTTTTTTTTTTCACTTTTAATTTGTGTGGGTACACAGTAGGTGTGCATAGTCATGGGTTCCATGAAATATTTTGATGCAGGCATGCAAATTATAATAATCACATAAGGGTAAATAAAGTATCTATCACTTCAAGCATTTATCCTTTGTGTTACAAACAATTCAATTATCCTCTTTTACTTATTTTTAAATGTAAAATTAAATAATATGTGATCATAGTCATCCTATTGTGCTGGTAAATCCTAGGTCTTATTCATTCAATTTTTTTGTACCTGTTAACCATCCCCACTTTCTTCTCACTCCTCACTACCTTTCCCAGCTTCTGGTAAACATCCTTCTTCTCTCTATCTTCCTGAGTTTGATTGTTTTAATTTTTAGCTTCCACAAATAAATGAGAACATGCAAAGTTTGTCTTTCTGTGCCTGGCTTATTTCACTTAACATAATAATCTCCAGTTCCATCCATGTTGTTGTAACTGACAGGATTTCATCTTTTTTGATGTCTGAAATAGTACTCTATTGTGTATATGCAGCACATCTCTTTATTCGTTCATCTGTCAATGGACACTGAGGTTGCCACCAAATCTTGGCTATCGTGACTAGTGCTACAACAAACATAGGAGTGCATACATCTCTTCAATATACTGATTTCTTTTGGGTACACACCTGGCAGTGGGATCGCTGAAATGGCATGGTAGTTGTATTTTTAGTTTGTTGAATAACCTCTAAAGTGTTCTCCAGAGCGCGTTATACTAATTTACCTTCCTACCAGCAGTGTATGAGGGTTCCCTTTTCTCCATATTTCACCAGTCTTTATCATTGCCTGGCTTTTGGATAGAAGCTATTCTAACTGGGCTAAGATGGTATCTCATTGTAGTTTGATTTGCATTTCTCTGATGATCAATTGTGTTGAGCACCGTTTGATATACCTGTTTGCTGTTTTTCTTTGTTTGTTTGATGGAGTCTCTGTTGCCCAGGTTGGAGTGCAGTGGCATGATCTCAGCTCACTACAACCTTGGTCCCTCAGGTTCAAGTGATTCTCCAGCCTTGGCCTCCCAAGTGGCTGTGATTACAGGCACTGACCATCATGCTCGGCTAATGTTGTATTTTTAATTGAGACAGGGTTTCACCATGTTGGCCAGGCTGGTCTCAAACTCCTGTCCTTGAGTGATCTGCCCACCTCCGCCTCCCAAAGTGCTGGGATTACAGGCATGAGCCACCATGCCAGGCCTCTATTTGCTGTCTTGAGAAATATTTATTGAGATCGTTTGCCCATTTTTAATAGGATTATAAGAATTTTTCCTATACAGTTGTTTGAGCTCCTTATTATTCTGGTGATTAATTACTTGTCAGATAAACAGTGTAGCTTGCAAATATTTTCTCCCATTCTTGGTTGTCTCTTCACTTTGTTGATTGTTTTCTTTGCTGTGCTGAAGTTTTCACTGTGACGTGATCACATTTGTCCATTTTTGCTTTGGTTGCCTGAGCTTGTGGGGTATTACTCAAGAAATCTTTGCCCAGTGTGATGTCCTGGAGAATGTTTTTATGATTTTTTTAAGCCTTTTTTTTTCTATTTGCATTTATCTGATGATCAATTATGTTGAGTACCTCTTCATATACCTGTTTGCTGTCTTTGTTTGTTTGTTTTTGAGACAGAATCTCCCTCTGTCACCCAGGCTGGAGTGCAGTGGTGAGATCTTGGCTCACTGCAGTCTCTGCCTCCTGGGTTCAAGTAATTCTCTCTTGCTGCAGCCTTCAGAGTAGCTGGGGTTACAGGTGCACGCCACCACGCCCCACTAATTTTTTATATATTTTTAGTAGAGAATGGGTTTCAATATATTGGCCAAACTAGTCTCAAACTCCTGGCCTCCAGTGATCCACCACCTTGGCCTCCCAAAGTGCTGGGATTACAGGTGTGAGCCAATGCACCCATCCTAGATTTAAGCCTTTAATTAATTTTTTTTTTGACAGAATCTCACTCTGTCACCCAAGCTGGAGTGCAGTGGTATGCTCATGACTCACTGTAGCCTCAACTTCCTGGGTTCTAGCAATCCTCCAACCTTAGCGTCCCCCATTAGCTGGGACTACAGCGTACCCATCCTCCAACCTTAGCCTCCTCATTAGCTGGGACTACTGTGTACCATCATGCTGAACTAATTTTTATATTTTGTTATAGAGATGGGGCTTTGCCATGTTACCCAGGCTGGTCACAAGCTCCTGAGCTCAAGTGATTGGCCCACTTTGGCCTCACAGGCATGAGGCACCACTCCCAGCCTTTAATCCATTTTTCTTTGATTTTTGTAAATGGCAAGAGATAGAGATCTAGTTTCATTCTTTTGCATATGGATATCCAATTTTCTCAGCACCATTTATTGAAGGGACTGTCCTTTCCCTAATGTATGTTCTTGGCAACTTTGTCAAAAATGAGTTTACCATAGATGTGTGGATTTATTTCTGGGTTCTCTGCTCTGTTCTACTGATCTATGTGTCTGTTTTTATGCCAGTACCGTGCCATTTTGGTTACTGTAGCTCTGTAGTATAATTTGAAGTCAGGTAATGTGATTCCTCCAGTTTTGTTCTTTTCACTTAGGACAGCTTTGGCTATTCTGGGTTTTTTGTGGTTCCATATATATTTTTTTTAATTTTTGTAGATAGGTAGTACATGTACATACGAGGTACAGGAGAAGTTTCAATACAGGCATGCAATGTATAATAATCACATCATGGAGAATAGGGTACTCATCCCCTCAAGCATTTTATTCTTTGTGTTATTTTACAAACAAAACAATGATACTGTTTTAGTTATTTTTTAACGTAAAATTAAATTATTATTGACTATAGTCACCTTGTTGTGCTTTCAAATAGTAGCTCTTACTCATTCTTTCTATTTTTTTGTACACATTTATCATTCCTACCTGCCCCCTGTTATTCCCACCCCCTCTATGTTTTCCAGCCTCGGAAATCATCCTTCTACTCTATATTTCCAGGAGTTCAATTGTTTTGATTATTAGATTCCACAAATAGGTGAGAAGATGTGATGTTTGTCTTTCTGGGTCTGGCTTATTTCACTCAACATAGTGATCTCCAGTTCCATCCATGTTGTTGCAAATGACAGGATTTCATCCTTTATTATGGCTGAATAGTGCTATATTGTGTATGTGTGTCACATTTTCTTTCCCCATTCATCTGTTGATGCACACTTGGATTGTTTTCAAATTTTACCTATTGTGAACAGTGCTGCAACAAATATTGGAGTGCAGATATTTCTTTGATATGCTGATTTCCTTTCTTTTGGATATACATGCACAGCGGCATTGCTGGATCATATGATAGCTCTATTTTTAGATTTTTGATGCACCTCCAAACTGTTCTCCACAGTGGTTGCACTAATTTACATTCCCACCAACAGTGTACAAAGGGTTCCATTTTCTCTACATCCTCACCACCGTTTGTTATTGTCTGTATTTTGGATATAAGCCATTTTAACTGGGATGAGATGATATCTCAAAATGGATAGTTTGCAGATATTTTCTCTCACTCTTTGCATTGTCTCTTCACTTTGTGAATTGTTTCCTTTGCTGTGCAGAAGCTTTTTAACTGATATGATCCCATTTTTGCTTTGGTTGCCTGTGCTTATAGATTACTACTCAAGAAATTTTTGCCCAACAAATGAACTGGAGATATTCCCCAATGGTTTCTGTAGTCATTTCATAGTTTGAGGTCTTAGATGTAAGTCTTTAATACAGTTTGAGATGGCTTTTCTATCTGGTGAGAGAAAGCAGTCTAGTTTTACTCTTCTGCATGTGGATATCCAGGTTGCCCAGCACCATTTTTTGAAGACCTTATCTTTTCCCCAGTATATATTCTTGGCACCTTTATTGAAAATGAGTTCACTGTAGGATTAATAGATTTGTTTCTGGGTTCTCTATTCTGTTCCATTGGTTCATGTGTCTGTTTTTATGCAAGTACCATGCCATTTTGGTTACTATAGCTCTGTAGTATAATTAATTTCTTAAATTTTTATTTCTTTTCTTTTCTTTTCTTTTTGAAACAGAGTTTTGCTCTCTCACCCAGGCTAGAGTGCAGTGGCATGATCTCAGCTCACTGCAAACTACACCTACTGAGTTCAAGCAATTCTGAGAATCTTGTTCTCTTTCCTTACTTTCTTCCAAACTAATGGAGTGTCTCTCTCTCTGTGCTGAGCCACCTGGAGTTGGGAGTGTAGTGATGCAAGCACCCACGTGGCCACCAGCACTGGTACTGTGCTGGTTCAGACCCGACTCCAGCACAGCACTGGGTCTTACCCAAGACCACCACTATCTGGCTACCACCTATCTTCATTCAAGAGCCTGGACCTCTTCGGTCAGCAGGTGGTGAAGCCAACCAGGCTTATGTCCTTTCCTTCAACATAGTAAATTCCCCCAAGCCCCAGGTGGGTCCATTGGTGCCATCCCAGTACCAGGGACTAGAGTTGAATACCTTAGCAGTCTACCTGGTGTTCTACCGTACTGTGGCTGAGCTGGCACTCAAACCTAAAGATGCACTATTTCCCACTCTTCCCTCTACTTTCCACAGGCAGAGTAGCCTTACCCTGTGGCCACAAGCCCAAGGGAGTACTGCCAGGCTACCACCCATGTTCCCTTAGGGCCCAAGGGCTCTTCAGTCAGCTTGTGGTGAATGCTGCCTGGCCTGGGACTCACCCTTCAGGGTACTGGGCTCCCCAGTGGTCCAGGACAGGCCCAGAAATGCCATCCAAGAGACCAGTCATGGAATCAGGGAACTCAAGAGCCAGTTTGGTGCTGTAACCCCCCTGTGACTGAGCTGGTACCTAAGGTATAAGAAAAAGTTCCCTTTTGTGCTTGGTGAATTAGAAGTATATTTAAAAGTTCTTCCTGCCTGTGCCAGGGTGGTATGTGGCCTATGCCATGCAACAGAGATGCTCAGGCTGTGCCCTCGGGATGACCAAGTGGGAGAGAGCAGCACCAGAGGTGGCAGAGACCCCCAACATCAGCTCTTTGGGAAGTGGAGCATCGATGATGTGCAGATCAATGACATTTCCCTGCAGGATTACATTGCAGTGAGGAAGTATGCCAAGTACCTGCCTCACAGTGCAGGGCGGTGTGCTGCCAAGCATTTCCACAAAACACAGTGCCCTATCATGGCACACCTCACTAACTCCATGATGATGCATGACCACAACCATGACAAGAAGCCTATGACCATGCACATTGTCAAGCATGCCTTCGAGCTCATCCATCTGCTCAAGAGTGAGAACACTCTTCAAGTCCTGGTGAATGCCATCAACAGTGATCCCTGGGAGGCCTCCACGTGCATTGGGCGAGCCAAGACCATGAGATGACAGACTGTGGATGTGTCCCCCCTGCACAGCATGAATCAAGCCGTCTGGCTGCTGTGCACAGGCACTTGTGAGGCTTCCTTAACATCAAAACCATTGCTGAGTACCTGGAAGATGAGCTCATCAATGCCACCAAGGGCTCCTCCAACTTCTATGTCATCAAGAAGGATGAGCTAGAGCATGTGGCCAAGTCCAATCACTGATTTCCAGCTGCTGCCCAATAAACTTTTCTGCCCTTTAGGGTGGCCCCACCAAGAAGGAAGAGGAGGAGGAGGAGGAGGAGAAAGAGGAAGAGGAAGAGAAGGAAGAGGAGGAGGAGGAGGAGGAGAAAGAGGAAGAGGAAGAGAAGGAAGAGGAGGAGGAGGAGGAGGAGAAAGAGGAAGAGGAGGAGGAGAAGGAAGAGGAGGAAGAGGAGGAGATGTACATTTTTCTCAAGCAAAAGGAGTTTCTTCCCGTAGCCACCACAGCCAGGAGTGTGCTCAGTCTCACCTGAAACCAACAAGTCTTAAAGTTTCACTCAAGGACCATGGTGTACTACCTAAGCATTACTGCTGGTTATCAGGGCCCAACGGCTCTTTGGTTAGCATGCAATGGGTCCTGCCAGAACTGAGTCCTACACTTTAAGGCAGTAGGTTCTCTTCTGATCCAGGATATGTCTAGAAATCTATTCCAAGGGGACTCAAAACTCTGACTGTTGCCCTACTCTACTATGGCTGGGATGGTATCGAAGATGCAAAACAAAGTCCTCTTTACTCTTCTGTCTCCTCTCCTTAAGCAGAAGGAAGAGGTATGTTGGAGCTGTGAGTTGTGCACCTTGGGGCTGGGGGAGGGGTGGTACAAGCACTTTCTTAGCCATCCTGGCTGGTGTCTCAGTTGCAAGCACCTCCAGTCTACTGGCTCTGGGCTCAGTTCAGCCATAGGCATCGCCTAGGAGTTGCAGTCCTTGTGGTCTAGACTACCCATCAGGTTTATGTAGGACCCCAGAGCACTTTAGCTCATGGTGAGAGGCTTGCTGGAACTAACATTCCAACCACTCAGAAGGACAATTCCCCTCTTGCTCCCGCCATTAGCAGATGTCAGCTGAGTTCAGCCTAGTTTGGCGATGATAGGACACCACTGAATTCAATGCAATGTCTCAGAGTGCTGTGCTTTCCCTCTCCCAAGTGCACAGATTCTCTGCACTAGGCAGCTGCTGCCAGGGGATGGGGGAGAGGTGACATCAGCAATGCAAGACTATCTCTCCTACCCTCCTGAGTGCTTCTTTCAGCAATATATAGTCAAAACCAGATTCAGGCAGAGCTCACCTGATTTTTGGTTCTTACTAGGGTGCTTCTTTTATGTAGATAATTGTTAAATTGGTGGCCTAGTGGGGGAGGGAGAAAATTGGAGGAGGCTTCTATTCAGCCGCCTTGGTCCACCTCCTCTTATGCCACCTTAAGAAACAAGAACAAGACTGGGTGTGGTGGCTCACACCTGTAAACCCAGCACTTTGGGATGTGGATCACCTGAGATCAGGAGATCGAGACCATCCTTGAGTGGATCACCTGAGGTCAGGAGTTTGAGACAAGCCTGGTCAACATGGTGAAACCCTCTCTCCACTAAAAATACAAAATTTAGCCGGGCGTGGTGGCATGCACCTGTAGACCCAGTTGCTTGGGAGGGTGAGACAGGAGAATTGCTTGAACCCGGGAAGTGGAAGTTGCAGCTAGCTGAGAGAGTGCCCACTGCACTCTAGCCTGGATGACAGAGAGAGACTCCATCTCAAAAAAAGAAAAAAAAGAAACAACAACAAGCATTGGTGAAGATATGGAGAAATTGGAACCTTTACACATTGTTGGAGGAAATGCAAAATGGTGTAGCCCCTATGGAAACAGTATGGCAGTTCTTAAAAAGTAAAAAATACAGGAGAGATCCAAGATGGCCGATTAGCAGCAGCTCAGGATTGTAGCTCCCAGTGAAAGTGCAGAGAGCGAGTGGATGCCACAATTTCAGACGAATTTTTGTTGCCCACAGACTGGGAGATTTCCGGCGTAGGAGCCCCACGGGTTGCCAGCGCGACTCTTTTGGCTGGCGCGACTGTTTTGCTGGCGCGGCGCTTCTCGATACAGAGTATACGGGACTGGGTGCCCTTTTAGTCGGGCTTGGCAGGTCCCATCACCACAGACAAAACAGCAATTGGAAGCGCTGAGGACTGAGAGTTTCACAGCAAGCACAGCTGAACCCGGGAAGGCCCAGCTCTGTGAGGAAGGGGCGTCCGCAGAAGGAAAACTAAGAAACAGAAAAAACTTAATCACCAACAAGCTGGACGTCCACTCAGACCCAATCTGAAAGTCGGCAATTACAAAGACGACAGGTGGATAAATCCACAAAAATGGGAAGAAACCAGTGCAAAAAGGCTGAGAACACCCGAAATCAGAATGCCTCTCCTCC
>CAUYLG010016533.1:0-11150 GCA_963573385.1 Cacajao melanocephalus
GTGGTTAGGAAGCAATTTCCAAATGTACCTATAAGAAATGTGCATCAAGCCAGCCTGACCAACATAGTGAAACCCTGTTTCTACTAAAAATACAAAAATTAGCTGGGTGTGGTGGTGCGCGCCTGTAATCCCAGCTACTCAGGGGGCTGAGGCGGGAGAATCACTTGGACCCAGGTGCAGAGGTTGCAGTGAGCCAAGGTCATGCTACTGCTCTCCAACCTGAAAGAGTGAGACTCCGTCTCAAAAAAAAAAAAAAAAGAAAAGAAATGCAAGGGAAAAGAAGTGCATCAAGAGCATGATTATCCAGGGGTGTTTTCTAATTCAGATCGCTGAACTGATTACATAGAAGAGTTGCTTTAAAATGTTTGCAGATGTCTTTTTTTTTTAATACTGGAAGAAAAAATATTCTGTTGTGTCTCATATAGTGTTTAGGATGTCCTTCACAGAGCTTATTAAAAAGATGAACCTGGAAAAAAAATTAAAACAAAAAAGACAATCCAGATGGTAATTAAAAACCACTATTACTGAGGTAAGTCTTCAGCTAAAAGTACTATCATCGTCAAGGGATGCTGGCTGATATTTTCTCCAAACCATCCACGGAGACTTCTTGGGTAAGCCTTAGAGTTCAGCTTTGTTGAAATACCCTTCTTGGCAGAAAACAAATCCAGGTATTTCTTTCATCAGCGGCCATCACTTGGCACTACATCTGAAAAAACAGCTGAGAAAATTACTCTTCTGATCTGAGATGTTCTTTTTTTCATTCATCATCACCTGTTTAAATGATCACTTCTCTTCTGCCAAAATTTTATTTTTTCTTTCTTTTACTCACTACCAGTGTTAGTACAGGCTTAGCCATGCTGGGTGAGATCTCTGACTCAGGTACACAACCACCCACAGAACAGATAAAGTCTTCTCGGGATTTTTTTTTTCATCCAGGCACAGATTAAAAAACAATGGGACAATTTTAATAACTAGAAATGGATCAAATACTTACAGTTCATCTTAGTTTAAACACATATGGTGAAAACTATATCCAGTTCATCATTTCCTTAAAGTTTAGAGGAAGTGAATTAGCATAGCCATGTCTCTCTTGTTGTGACATCCATGGGCAGTCTAGGACACAATACACCTGGATCTGACAAGAAAAAAGAATTTGCAAGGTGTGAAAGGCAGTTTGTGGTTGTAGCATCTCCTACCCCTCATTCCACTTCACACAGAAGAAGCCTTAACAAAGTTCCTCTCTTTTCACTTTTGGTCATTCAGGTGAAATATACATTTATTCAATCAAGCCAGTCTCCCCTTCACACAACCCCCACTTATCATTAACCTCACTTTTAACTGCCCATTCTAGTTCTCAATTAAACTGTTAACTTTAGGCATGAAAAGGGGCATGCATCTATATTATGTTATGCTTCCTAGTAAAATACATACGTTTTTAAATGAAATATAGCCTGACCACATTTATAAACTTTCCACTACAAAATTTTTATGGCATGTCAACTATTGTGTCCTTTACAGAATAAATTGAGCCCAAAAGCAAATATATGCCCATTCTAGTCAGAACACATCTGAAGCCATTTGTAGCTCCTGGCAAGGAATCTATGTAGCCTGCCAGTTAGAGTCAGTTATTGTCTCGAAAAAATCTTACACATATTTATTTCCTGTTGATATTCTGTACATCTTTTATCACATTAGCAGCTTCATAATATGATAAATATGTAGTTAGTTATTCTCTGCAATGTTTCACAGCTTGAGCACCTCTCAGTCTATGTGAGATATACATATAGCTACTTTTTTTTTTTTTTTTTGAGACGGAGTCTCACTCAGCCACCCAGGCTGGAGTGTAGAGACATGATCTCGGCACACTGCAACCTCCACCACCCCTGTCTCAGCCTCCCGAGTAGCTGGGATTATAAGCGCCTGCCACCATGCCTGGCTAATTTTTGTATTTTTAGTAGAGATGGGGTTTCATCATCTTGGTGAGGCTAGTCTCTAACTCCTGACCTTGTGATTCGCTTGCCTTGGCCTCCCAAAGTGCTGGGATTACAGGCATGAGCCACCACGCCCCGCCAGATGTAGCTACTTCTAAGATCCAAACAAAGGTATCAGCTTTTGCATCCTAGTCCCCTTGCGAACCAGTAGCTGATTTGTTTCTGCTTAGTAGGTACACGGCATCACTTTAGTTCTTTCTTGGAATTCCTACAGGATTTCCATAACTACATTCCCCACACAGATATATTCTTAATTGTGTGATCATCTAGGGCTCATTTGCCTGAACACATGGCAAAGCAATGGCTACTGCCCATGAGTTCAAAAAATGTAAAACAATTTTACGGAGGAATAGCCCAGTTCTCCTTGCACTGTCAGATATATTGATCTCAATGCTGCCCATTCTGTAGCTATACTCTTGCCTAAGGTCTTTATCAAACACAAGAGAGATATTGGCGTAATTCCAAAATAAATTGCATTCCTGAATTTAGGAACACACCAGGAAGCTTGCTTTACTTTAGCAGGAGGCAAATTTTAGGGTTCAGGAGCCAACAAGTCTAGGGAGTGTATCATTAGTTCCCAAAAAAGAGGCTGGAGACTGCTCACAGATACGATACTCTCTGTAACCTTCCCCTGACAACCACTCACAACCCCCAATACACACACAGCCCAATTTGAGAACATATTCCTATATGTTCCATTTTATCAGTAGACTCTGCTGAGTGGCTCTAGCTTTATGGGAGTATCTAACATTATCCATAGCATAATAGTTATTTGGGTTCTCAGAAATATTTTTCTTCAGTGATGGAAGATCACTGCAACGGATCCCAGAAGTAAGCCATCCGTTATCCTCAAAGGGACGTATCTAGCTGTGGTGTTGGGTATCTTGCAAGTCTTCTATTACGGCATCATTTTTGTGGGACATCATTAGACTTTTTCCACTGGCATTGGTCCCTGTGAGTTTACAAAGCAGGTACCAGCAAACTACTGTGATAAAAGTTGAGATTGTTTGCATCAGTGATGAAAGAATATATTGAATTTCGTCAGTAGGGGGAGCCATATTTTCAAATTATCCTTGAAATGGGTGGGAAAATATTTAAGAAATTTATAACAGTATGAAAATGTTGACTTTATGCCAAAACATTTGCAAGACACTTTAATGAAATTTAGTCATTCCCAACTTTCTACAGGTTAGCTCTTCTATAATACAACAGATATATGCTTTCACCCAATATGAAGCAACTAACAACCATCTTTTATCCCTCCCCCAAAAATAATGCTGTCATGATCTATTCAAAGAGAAGAGATACAAAAATCTCCACAGGCACTGTATTCATATCTCAGCACCTCTAATTTAGTCACCTGAATGCTCTCTAATTCAAATACCAAATTGTAACATTGTTCATCACCACTTTACTATATAAGAGGAAAGAAGAAAATTAGTTATTACATATTTTATAAATGTATATTATAATAGTCTGTGTGTAAGGGATTTTAGCCTAGAGCTTATTAATTAGGAAAAACCCATACTTTCTTTTCCCTTCCACTTTTCCTTTTGAGGCAAAAAGAATTTTATCAGTCCTGGCCATTTCCTTCTAATGTTGAATCCACCAGAAGTTTAAAATGACCTTCATGTTTCTTCCTCTCCTACTAAAGAAGAGATAGATAGGTACTTTATTTCCCACAAATAAAGTAGTTTTCTCATTTTTAAAATATTTTTTTCTATTTCTACATCATTTTGGTATTCAAGTGACTTTATCATTAAATCATGACAATGATTGAGTGTCACCAACAACAGATCTAGACTTCTAAAGTCATAAGAAAAATATTTGAAAGCATGTGAATTGTGTACAATCGTCCTATGAAAGAGATTGATGGGTTATAAAACTTTATTTTTTTTTATTCTTCTTAATGATCTTTCAAAGATTTTCTTTTGAAAAGGACTACTGGTGATGCTGATAGCTACAACAGGCTGGGAAGGAGACTATTTAAAAATATTTGTGCTCTGACCACAGATTTTGGAGGAACTCCACACTTTCTTTTTAAAACTCTAGGAATGCCTGTATGGGAACAAAAGAAAATATGGTCATCTGGGAAAAATCAGTGTTGGCCCAACCCAGAAAAGGGATAACTGAAACTAGGTCACTTGACTAATAGCTTGAGGGGCACCCTGTACTATTTTCTCCTCTTTTAGAGTAAAAAGGAATGAGGAATCACAACTAAAAATGTGCTTAATAAATAAAACAAATGGAATTTACCTCGCTAGCTCTTAAAGTCATCTAATCTTTATCATGTGGGAAAAACAAACACTAATATTGTTGCTGTCCTTTTCGTATTTTAAGTGCTTGGAGTATAATTGAACAGCTGGACGCAGTATTACTCTGTTAAATCAGTTGGACCTCTGCAATCTTCTAGAAACTGTATACAATAAGTTTTTTAGATTTCTTTAGGTAGACTAAACTACATCATTACTGAGTCAATCGAATAAATATTTTAAGTTTCAAAATCTAATATGAAAACATACAAATCCCAAGAATATTTGTTATACTAACATTATTTTAATATTTCACTTTAATTTGCAATTCTCTTTGGTAAGAACATATAGTCTATGCAAGAGCTGATAGGCTCTTTAAAAGGAAAACATTTGATGAAAACCATCTTTCTAATTCTACTTAGTGTGCTTAAGGAAGGCAGTTTGACACTATAATTCTAGAAAACACAGTAGAAATCAGTACAAAGTTTAAATCCAAAATAATTTAGCTAAAAGTAATACAAATACCAGCTTGAGAGTCCTTCTAGAAGAGAGAAATTAAGATCTAGGACTAAGTATTTCTCAACTCAAACAGAGCTTTATATTTAAGAAGAAAATTCTTCCAAGTCAGACCATGATATGTTGAAAACGGTCTCTTTCTTTTTTTTTTTTCCTTAGTCCATCTTGGAGAGAATGTAAGTCATATGTTAGCAAAAAGCCTCTGGAGAGATGATTGCTAGGTGTACTTAAACTGGCCAACTTGTTTCAAAACACCAGCGGCTGCTGTTTTATCTGATGACTTTCTTTTTTTTTCACTAAAGATCATGCATATTTTACTATGTGATTAATATAACTCTTAATTTAATGAAAATCATGTGTTGATTATGCAAAAAGTATAATGTACACCAAACTTATGCAAATTTTTATTATCTCTTATACTGCATCATTAATGAATGGAATTATAAATCATTATTTTTTGCATGGCCAATGTAAGCTTTAAAAATATGATCATGGGCTATGTTTTCTATTAATTTTATAAAAAACTAATTATGGAAAGGAAATATAGGCATATATTTTTAACGTAGGCAAGATTTTTATTCACAGGAAGATTTAAAAAGTAATTTTGAAATGCTTCTTGGACATGAAATAAGTACTACAAAATGTGCTGGAGTTATGAATGTAAAGTGTATGGGGGCTCTCTTTCTATCCTCAAGGGGTCAAATAAAATTGTTAAGGAGAAGTATACATAAATAAAGGTATTCATCATGTATCAAAAACATCCCAAACCTGCCCTCCTTCATTCCGTACCATGCATATTTTCTATTTACATTTCTTGGAATATCTCTTTTTCTTATTAAGTTTCCTGGTGACTTAAAGACTTCGAATACAGAGGTGTGTTTATAAACTGTAGTTGTGTTGTTTCTGTGATTTTTTTTTTAATGTATGTATTTAAATATATGTTTGTAAGAGTTTGGCAGTTACAGATATGGAAGTAGCTTAAATTTTTTAAACACCATGTTCTCCAGACAACTAAAATTACAAGAAAAGTCATGTTCATCAGTGTTATGATCAACTCTAGTAAAAACATAGAGCTAAAGGAGAAGCACAGTATTATGTCTTTCATATCTTACATATTTTTTTATCTTACATATGGCAATGCACATACCCAAAACTATGACGCTGTAAATGTCTTCACATACACTGCACCTTTCTTAACCAACCACTAGAATCAACTATATGTCTTCTATTATAACTTTAGAAAATCAAAGAGTTTTTATGTGAAGTTTTTATACAGTTTTAGGTTATAAAATCAGTACATAAAAAATATCAATCAAAAGTCACCTTGTAAATGATCTTAAACTTGATTGTATGTATACAACCTTAAGTATAAATGCATAATGCACACCTGTAACATATAGTACATATTGTTCTTAACTTTGGTCACTCTTCTCTGCTGTTGAACATTAGAATTTATTCCTTCAACTTAACTGTATGTTTTTGTACCCATTAACCAAACTCTTTTTATTCTGTCCTCCAACACATATGTCCTTTCCAGCCTCTGGGAACTACCCTTTTACACTCTATATGCATGAGATCAACTTTTCTTTAGCTTCCACATATGAGACAGAACATGCAATTTTTATTCAGCATAGTGATGGAAGTCTTAATCAGATCAGTTAAGCAAGAGAAAGAAATAAAGGACATCAAAATTGAAAAGAAGTTCAAATTGCCCTTGATTGCAGACAGGACTGCCAATTTAGAAAAACCTAGACCCCCATCAAAAACTGCCATAACCAATAAATTAATTGAGTAAAGTTCTAGGATACAAAATCAACATACAAAAATTAGTAGCATTTCTACATAACAACAGCAAACATTCTGAAAGGAAATCAAGAAAGCAACCCCATTTACAATAGCTATATAAAATAAAATAAGATACTTAAGAATAACAATCTTTACAATGAAACTTATAAAATTCTGATAAAAAAGATTGAGGGGCACATACAAAATATGTAGATATTCCATGTTCATGGATTGGAAGAATTAATATTGTTACAATATCACTACTACCCAAAGTGACCTATAGATATAATGAAATCAATGATTGAATTCTTCATAGAAATGGGAAAACAATCCTAAAATTTATATGGAACCACGAAGGTTCCTGAATTGTCAAAGAAATTCTTAGCAAAAAGAACAGACTAGAGGCATATGAGCTGACTTCAAAGTATACTACAAAACTACAATGACCAAAACAGCATGGTACTAGAATAAAATACATAGACCAAAGGAACAGAATCTAAAACACAGAAGTAAGTCCACACTTTTTTACCCCACTCATTTTCTACAAAGACATCAAGAACTTGTACTGGGGAAAGGACAGTCTCTTAACAAATGGTGATGGGAAAGTGTTTATTCACATGTAGAAGAATGACACTTGATTCCTATCTTTGCACAAAAAATCAAATAAAAATGGATTGAAGATTTAAATGTAAGACCAGAGACTATGAAACTACTAGAAGGAAATATTGCAGAAATGGTTCAGGACATTGGTTTGGCAAAAAATTTTTGGGTAAGACCTCAAAAGCACAAGCAATTAAAACAAAAAAGATAAATGGAATTACATCAAACTAAAAAGCTTCTGCCCAGCAAAGAGACAATCAACAGAGTGAAGGAACACAACAACAGAGAAAATATTTTTAAACTGTCCATCTGACAAGAGGTTAATAACCAGAATATATAAGGGACTCAACAGCAACAAAAACCAAATAATCTATTTTTTAAATGGGCAAAATATCTGAATAGACAGTTCTGAAAGGTAGGCATGCAAATGGTCAATGAGTATATGAAAAAATGTCTAACATCACTAATATTCAGTAAAATGTAAATCAAAATTACAATGAGATACCATCTCAGAATGGTTACTAAAAAGGCGAAAAATAGATGCCGGAGCGGCTATGGACAGGATATGGAGAAAGACTTTCTATATACTGTTGGTAGAAATGTAAGTTAGTACAGTTAGAAACTTGGAGAGAAAATCCAGGTTTCTTGTCCCAATGGAATGTGGGGCAATAATATAAAAGGTAAAAGAAAGCCCCAGGTGAGACAGGATTTGAAGTGAAAATAAGCATGGTAATAATTATCTAAACAATGATAGTGGTAGGTGGAATGAAGAACAGAAATCACATTCAAGAGGAATTCAAGAAGCAGAACCCTCAGAACATAATAAGGATTATTGATAGTGTGGGATTTATGATGTCACCCAGTGTCCTTACTGCAATGAATGAAACTGGAAATATTTTCAAATGGTGGAGGAAAGGTGGGCTCATGAGGAAGATGGGCACTTCATTTTGTATAAATTGAGTATACAGGGTTGCTGGTGTACCCAAGGAAAAAGGTCAAACAGGCTGGTGCAGATACCAGCCTTAATCTCCATATCTATGTCAATGTGATCATTCATATTTTCAGACATATGCATTCTGCAGTTCATAACAGAAAACATAGCAGCTTTAGTCAAATAACATTCATTGTTAAAACACTCAGAGTTAGGCAGTCTTAGGTTTGATATATTTGTGTAATGGGTTAAACAGGGAACCACATATTTCATAGCTTTCTCATCTGCCAATCTCCATATTGCAGCAATGTGATCTCTCCTGGTCACAACATGGACACTGCACCTTTAAGAATTAGATCTTTGCATAACATCTCAATTAAGAAGCATAGCAGGATTTAGGGGTGTGCTCTTTGCTTTACTCTGGCCTTTTATTTCTCCCAGAAGCTCTTTTCCAGGAGACTCCCCTTTATATTTTACTGGTGAGGAATGTGTCCAAGCTCCACTCTTACAGCAACTACTGCCAATGCTAAGAAAATAACTGGCTTGGACTCTGGGGCTAGGCATATTTGTGTTCAAACAAAAGCAGGGTTCTGCTGGGAAGATGAAAAAGGGAATGGTAGCTGTGTAGACAAAAAGAGTATCTGACAATTAATAAATGTAATTTCATTCCGATCAATAAGTATATGATACATCTTCTATGTTCCAGTGGCTAGGATATGAAGACGTAACAAGCCATAGTGTGTGGACCTAAGCAGCTCACAGTATTTTCATGAATTTAGACAAGCAAACAGAATTATTGTGATGGGAATACAGTAGTGTATGGGAGTGAAGAGATGGACAGCCCACACTCACAATGAGAAGGGAAACTACCATTTGCTGACCTACTGTATGCCAGCTTAATACAGGTATGTTAAATTTTTTGACTGAAAAAGTATAATGCAAAGATGATATATGCCCAGCAGACACAACCAATGGATCCAGGTTTAGAACTCATGACTCTAAATTCAAGGCCAGTAAATCTTTCATCAGATGTCAGTTCACATGATTAAAAAAAACTCATAAAATCTTGCCTTGTTGTCTAACTATATGCCTGTTTCCCCTATTTAAAACAGTGTGGACATTCTATTTTACATGTAAACATTTATAATATAATTACTCTGAAATCAGATCTAATTGGAACTCATCTAACTGGATTTTGGTCACATCCAGTAAACCTACCAATCAAATGTCACACTATTGTTCTTAGTTTTCCACTGGAATAATTAAGGAGGCTTTGCTTTTTCAGAGATGGGGCTTCATTTACACAGAGGAAGGAAAGGAAACACAACCATAACAAAAAATGATTTTGAAGTTTTCTGCAATTTTCAAAAATTGAAGTAAATGTTATGTTAATTGGAGAAGCTCTTTTGTAATGCCAATTACATCAACACAGTGTGTTTATTCTTAGTGTATAATATTCACCAGACTTCCTAAGTCCTATGAAAAAGTTCTGAAGCAGGAAGAAAAGGTCCAATCCTAATTAGAAGCCGGCTGATCAGAGGAATTTCTTTAAGGGGGATTAACTATCAATACAGAAACAAAGGACCAAGTTCTTACTCCTTCTTAGCTTCAAAAGGAGCTCCAGGCAAATAAGACAGTGGAATAAAGAGAAGGGAAATGGATTCTGGCTCCATTTCTCATCCTTCTGAAGGTTCAGAAAGGATGTGTGACTGCCTCAGGCAAGATAATTAGAGTGGCTGAGTTACAAACATGAGGCAATAACATTGGATATTATACTTTCAGTATATCTAAGAAGTTTAAATTGAAACATTTCTTTGGGGGTTAAAAAAAAAACCCCTTGAAAACAGCAAACATTTTAAAATATGTTTTCCATCATTTAAAAAATTTTTTTCTTGATTTTGTTCTGGAATTCTTTGAAAATATTTGATGCTAAAGTATATCATATTGTCTTGCTATGTATTAGCCTATGTCAATGGAAGTATATGCATTATAAAATAGAAAGGTATTAATTTTAATCATTTTACATGTTTGAAATTTTTAGAATGGGTGGTTTATACTATTATAAAATTCATTGCTAAGTTAATATTGCAAATTTAAAATATGTTTTCGGTTCAAAAATGTAAATATTTTTTATAATGGGAAGGCTACATAGTAACTAAGCAAAACCAATAATTTTGGAAGGACTGATTTCATGTGCTAACATGTTGAATTCATTTATGAGGCTATGCTTTTTGCAGAAGAAATAATACATAGTGACTTTTGAATTAAACATGGATAACTTTTAAAACTGCTGTGATTATTTTTCTATTACATAAAGAAAAATCTAAATAAATTAACAATTTAGGAAAAAGGAAAAATGTTATATTCGTTTTTCACATTTTCAAAAGATCTCAGATCTTTCTTTGAAGATGACACAAATTTTAGATTTCCTACAGGTGTTAGAAAAATGTGTGTTTCAAATTAGCTTTTCATTTAAGAATTTTTCACCTTGAAGAAATTCCTATATTGAATGCTATAAACAATAATTATAAATACCCATATTGTTTTCAGGCCATTGTGTGAATTCAGAATAGTACATTTACTTTTGTAAGAACATTGAGTTCAGATTAAACCCTTGCTAAATTTACTTGCTGCAGAAATGAAAAAAATAATGGGAGAGATCAAAATGGCTGATTAACGACAGCTCAGGATTGTAGCTCCCAGTGAAAGCACAGAGAGCGAGTGGACGCCGCAATTTCAGAAGAATTTCTGCTGCCCACAAACTGGGAGATTGCTGGCGGAGGAGTCACACGGGTCGCCAGAGTGACTCTTTTGGCCGGCGCGGTTGTTCTGCCGGCGCCACAGCATGGCGTGGTGCTTCTCAGTGCAGAGTATACGCGACTGGGTGCCCTTTGAGTCAGGCTTGGCTGGTCCCATCCCCACAAGGAGAACAGTAATTGGAAGCGCTGAGGACTGAGAGTTTCACAGTAAGCACAGCTGAACCCAGGAAGGCCTAGCTCTGTGGGGAAGGGGCATCCGCCAAAGGAAAACTAAGAAACAGCAAAAACTTCATCACCAACAAGCCAGACGTCCACT